>CAIGRP010108941.1:0-14752 GCA_903798385.1 Fraxinus cuspidata | reverse complement strand
TAAAAGTTGAAAAGATTGCAACCCAAAATAATCCATCTAATATGGGTATTAAAGTGATTCCTTTAAACAAGTTTTTGAATTGTCTTAAATTCCTTTCCGTTGGTTCTTTGTGATTTTAATATAGGTAATTAAAGCAAGTGATAATGAACTGAGATAATGCTCCTGGATGCACTACCAGTCCAAAATCTGGTAGCAATGTGGAGAACGTTGGATTCGAACCCTGGTTCTCTTTGGTGCACCCAGCATTTTGTCTTGAAAACGTGTTTGTGAAATACGTTTTTATTAATGAAGCAATTTTAATATGATGGTTAACACGTGGTTGACTCATGGCCGTTGGATGGATGATGATCTATATACTTGGGCTGATGGTTTTTGTCATCAGTCGATTCACTTTCAGCGTGTTTGAGAGAAAAAGAGAGAAAGAGAAGGAAATAGCTAGGGTTTGCTGTTCTTCATTTGTATCACTTAAAATCAAAGATTTTAAGTGTTTTTTGTGGTAGAGTAATCTTCGTATTGTAATATTCTGTATGAATACTATGAGAATTTGAGTGATTTCTCTGTTGTGGTTACTTAGTGCTTATTCGAAGGGTTATGTGAAGATTTCTTGATGAATCTTGGTAGATCTATTATTATATTTTGAGAGATAAGTCTCATATCTCTTCTCTCTGAACATTTTTAATCTTCGTTGCCATTTTGGGTTGTTTTAGTACAACTGAGCATAATCCTTTCTTGGATACTCAATGAGGGATGTAGGTGTTAGAAGTGGTCATCGAACCTCCGAGGCTAAGACCGAAACAATTATTTGTGTTCATTTTAATTTCTGAAGTTTACTTTCAATTTTTTTTCGATTATTCTTGCATCTCGATTCTTATATTGTATGTGGTATTGGCCTTACGTGGTCGAATACACTTCTCGCCTGCTGATATCCCTTTGGCCTTCGAGGGACCTGCTTGTTTCATTGGTTCCTATTTGAGATGGTTTATCTTTCTAAAATTGCATGTTACTTCTTATTGGCGGGTGATCCCCTTGGCAATGAGCTAGGGATTCAACCTCCGTTTTCTATAGCTTGAATAGTGGAATTTTGATTTTGTTCTATAAGACACGTTCTCGTATAAATGATTTTTCTAATTTTTATGTCAATTTTCGATATCATTACTGGATGTCAAACGAAGTCGAAATATTAAATTTTTAATATTATTTCAAAGTCCTCATGACCTAATTTCCCACATCCTTAATTGTGCGCAAAACGCCAACCATAGCAAAAGCTACAATACGTTAAAGTAAGTTATTCCAAACTAGTAGTTCGAAAATTTCGATAATATGCTAACTTTAAAAATTCGCTGACGATTGTACACTTACCGAATCCACAAATCACTTACGTTACCTTGAAACTTATTTCAAGAATTATATTGTTGACATATCAAATAGTCTAAACGAGCTTTGTTTGGATATCGAAAATAATTAAATAGGCGTTTCAAAAAGAGATATATAACTAGTCTTTTAAAAAAATCAATTATTTCATTAATATTTCTTATTTTTGTGTGGCAAAATTTTTATTATATTTTATATTATTGTATTAGAATATTTTTACATGGGTATAAAGTCAAAAAAATTGAATCATCACACAAAATGTAATAAATTAATATTGAATAAGGTTAAAGTTCGAATAATGTTGTTCTTATTAGAACAAATTAATTAAAAAAATGTAGATTAAAAAGATAAAATAATTCAAAATTGTAACAGTGGAACCTTATTAAATATTAATTTATTATATTTTTGTGTAATGACTCGAAATTTTTTGATGTTATCCCCATGTAAAAATATTCTAAGAAAATAATATAAAATATATCTAAAAAAATTTTCTTTCAAAAATAATAAACATTAATGAAATAATTGAAATTTTTAAAATAAAAGACAAGTTATGCATCTATTTTTCAGACGCTCGTTTAATTATTTTCAATGTCATTCGTTTGGACTATTCAATATATCTACGATATAATTCTCTAAACGAGCTTCAAGGTGACGTAGGTGATTTGTGGATTCGGTTAGTGTACAATCGTCGGAGAATTTTTAAAGTTAGCATGCTATCGAAATTCTCAAATATTAGTCTGGAACGACCTAATTTAACGTATCGTAGCTTTTACTAAGATTGACCGTTTTGCGCACAGTTAAGGATGTTGGAAATTAGGCCGTGAGGACTTTGAAATAATATTAAAAATGTAATGTTTCGACTTGGTTTGACATCCCATAATAACATCGAAAATTGACATAAAAATTAAGAAAATCATTTATATGTGAAAAAGGGGCGGGTGTAGGGGGTGGATGGGTAAAAAGGGCAAAGATGGTGGTGGCGGTGCATCTGGAAAAGCAAATATATACAGTCAAAAAAACAATAAATGGGTCGTTGATGTGGTGGAAGATTATTTTTTTGCCCACCATGGGCAGGAGAACAAGTCTAGCGTAGTATTTTCTAAACTTATGGGGAATTTCAACATTATTGCTCATTGTTTTGGAATTGTTGCGGGCTCTTAAACATCGGCTTCGACTCATTTTGGTTGTGAAAGAAAAAAAATGAGAATTCCTCAAGATGTTGGAAAGGTTTTCGTAGAATCTTTTTAGGATGGCTCTAAGAATGTTGTACAGAGGCTTCCTACCCCCAAATCAACACCCAAGCCCAAAATTTTTCCCCCCTCACTTTTTTACTCAGTGGTGTCGACGAGTCATCTGGCCACACACGGTGCGCAATCTCAAGGTGCACCGCATGTTACAGCAATAGCGTGGTGGTAGCGATGGTAGTGCCTAGAATTGGGGCTGTGGTGCTTGGAAATTGCGGGGATTTCTTGAAAGTATATCCACCACGATTTCTTGGCGAATGCTTGGAATGGGTGGTGGCATCATTCTTAGAATTGAGGGCGACAATGGTGAAGTGATAGTGGTGACGGACAACAATTGTGGTGGTGTTGAGACTTGAGGAGTGGGAAAAAGAATAAATTAGGGTTTGTGGTGGGTGGGTGATGGGATACCTCCGACTTTTTGAAAGAAAAAAATTACACTTGATTTTTTAAATAATAAATTAAAAAGTAAGTACAAGTGTAATTTCCACCAAAAAGAAATGAATATTGAACATATATTGCCCCAACTCGGCCCATTTGATTGACGCGAGGAAACGACAATGTAACCTTAAGAAGTGAATGGGCCCTAGATTCCCAAAAGCCCATATTGAAAACTTCCTCAACAAAAATTCCATCAAAAGATTCGAGGAAGTTTTTAACAGAAGTTATAGGTATCATTACTATCAAAAATATGAAACTATTAACTACTTGATTTTCTCGACTTTTGCCTTTCTGGGGGACCAAAACCAGAGTAAGAACAACGCTACTATTTTCAGCAATTCAGCACCAAATTTGGCACTCCAACCAAGAAACCAAAAAACTGCAGTTCTCCCTTTTCTCTGCTTTTGAATTCCAAATACAAATTCAAAGTTTTGTCAAAAATATCAGAAATTTTCGCAGGTAACATTGGCCTGTTATATCATTTAACGTTATGTAGATTGGTTGCTTTATATTTTTCGTATCATTTTCTATGTTCTTGTTGAAGCTTCATCTAATTAAATCGTTTACAAGTGGGATCTCTTCAATGAATTTGGGAATGATGTAATCTGTACAATAATTAAGATTAATAAAAGTGGCTAATAGCCCACTTTGTTTCTTTCCTTTTTTTTGTCCCTTTTTTGATGGATTTTGCTTACTCGATTTAGAACTCTTATTGAAATCTTGCTGATGTGATGCATCATTTTGCTTAACTTCTTCTTAGAGGAATACTGTATCCAGTGTATTTTTTATCCGAGCACTTTGTTTGGCTCATATTTCTGACTGAATTTAGCAAATTGTTCTTCGATCAGAACTTCACGAATGGATTTCGTGATATTATGCACCATTTTGTTGATAAATACCTATAAAATATAGTTCCATTTCTTTGCTCAGATTTTGTTAGAAATCAAAATAAAGCTACTATCAATGTGTTCCAATAGGAGGATATAATTCATTAAAATATTTATGTAATCTATCTGATCGTTTGAACTGATATTCAAATTTCTTTGATGGAAATAATCAAGGTTTCAAGCTATCATATTGAAGAATGGTTAATTCTGAGAAACCAAAGAGAAGGGTGGCTTTTGTGCTGATAGATGGTTTGGGTGATGTATCGCTGCCAATGTTCGGTTATAAAACCCCGTTGCAAGTAGCCAACACGCCTAATTTGGATGGGATTGCTTCAGCCGGAGTAAATGGTCTGATGGATCCTGTTGAAGTAGGCTTGGCCTGTGGAAGTGATACTGCCCATCTTTCTTTATTGGGTTATGACCCTAGGGTTTATTATCGAGGTCGAGGTGCATTTGAATCAATGGGTGCTGGACTGGCAATGTCTCCAGGAGATATTGCATTTAAAGTATGAAGCCTCTCCTGCCTCTCTTTTGTCGATTCGTTCAATCCTGTTCTTTATTTTTTACAATCTAGATTAATATTCCTTGTTGCTGAGCATTCATTCTAATGTCAATACTTTCATATTTCCTCAGTATTTTAATGTATCTGTGCAGAAATCGAGATAGTGGTTCTGTAATTTGACATTATTATTTCTAGGTTCGCATTAAGATTTTGTAGATTTATGTTGGGAAACTTTAGTTGCTCCTTTCTCTTTCTTTTGCTTTATTATGTTTATCTAAATGGTTCTAGCAATTTGAAGAGTCAAAGTCGGATACTTTTTTTTTTATCATGACATAATTTGGTTTTGAATAAACATTTGTGGTACTAATCAACTTCTTGCATCTATTTACTCTTTCATTGTCTTATGCAATATATATGAGAAAGCTGGTGTTGATCTCTCATCCATTTCCTCCATTAATATTTGAAATCTTTCTCCCGTTCTTTAATATGGTTATTCATTGTCCACAGTTAGTAAACGTTGGAAATTCATTATAGCTCTCTTATTTCTATATTGCACATTGGTTTTGAGTAAACTTTGAAAAGTTAGACCAGGTGTATTATTTGCACAAGAACATCATTTGTAGCCCAGAAGATTGCATCTTGATTTCTACAAGATTACTAATGTCATGTAACGCATTATTTGATTAATAGTACTGACTTATCCTGTTTCTTGACATGGATCTGTGGTATTATTTGTTTTTCTTTTACATCATGGAAGGGATTATGTATTTTAACTGGGTTCAGCAATTTATAATTAGTTTTGCTTTTGTATTGTGAAAACTCTCATGCCAATATACAGGTCTAATTTTTTACACAAAACCAATTGCTCTAATATTAACATTTTAAGATTCATGTTTATGTCCTATGAGAAAGTTCTTTGCTCTTGCCGATGTGATAGTATCGTCTTAACTGTACATTCTTGAAGAAAATACTTATGAGTCATTCATCCTCTATAATTACCATTATTTTTTTTTATTTTTTATTTTTTAATCTCAGTCAAACTTCGCAACACTGGACGAGAAAACTGGAGTAGTTGTTAGCAGGAGGGCTGATAGGCACTTTGAAGAGGAAGGGCCTATTCTCTGTGCAGCATTGGATGGAATGAAGCTGCCATCTTTTCCTGAGTATGAAGTTAGAGTCAGGTACTTCCAGTTGCAATATTTCTGCTTGTTGAGTGATTTATGCGACTGCGGAAACTATTTATAAACTTTAAGTTTTTAAACCGTTAATTATTTTGAGTGGGTCAAATGAATTGAACAAGTTGCTTTTGTCCTTGATCTAAGTTGGACTTACAAATTCTTATTTTGCCCATAAGATATAACCCCCGTTTGGGCTCCATTTATTTAAAATGCATTTTTTTCTTTCGTATTTTTAACCACGCATTCTCCAATAAAACAATAGTACACGTAAACTCAAAACTTTTTTTTCTTTTGCAACCATACATTCTTCAAAAAAATCACTATACCAAAATACATTTTTCTTCAAAAACACATTTTAATGGAGCCCAAACACCATCTTTGCTTATTATATGAATTGTCCTGTTTAGGTACGCAACAGAGCATAGATGTGGAGTGGTTGTGAAAGGACCAAACTTAAGTGGAAACATATCAGGAACAGATCCATTGAAGGATAATCGCTTACTTCTTCAAGCTGAAGCCCTTGATGATTCTAATGAAGCAAAGCACACAGCTGCAGTTGTTAATGAATTATCGAAAGAGATTACTCGCATTTTAGTTGCCCACCCAGTAAATGCGAAAAGGGCAGCAGAAGGAAAGAATATTGCAAATGTTGTCCTTTTACGAGGTTGTGGCATTCGAATCGAGGTAAACTTTTGTAGTGCTTAGTAATTTCTCTCTTCCTCTCTCCACTGGAGAAAATTCATATAGGTGTTAAACGTGGAAACAGTTAGCAATCGATTTATCGCATATAACAACCAACCAGAGCAAGAATATAAAAGAAAGAACACCAGAGATTGTTCCCGGGTTCGAACAAACCTACATCCCCGGAGCTCCACAATATATGGATGCTCATCTACACAGAATCATCAAATGCCGCAAGGATGTACAATAAGTTCAAATAGATCTCTCAACATCAACGAGACCTCTGAACAAGACTTTCACAACTCTCTCTCTATAAAACTCTTCACTCCACCTTATGATCAACACATTATCTGTACAATATTACACTTAGTAAACTCAAGAACACTCTGTTCTAATGGCTAAAATGAATGATCGCCACACCCTAGAATACAGAGAGAAAAGAATGAAACCCTAGAATACAGAGAGAAAAGAGACTCAAATGGCACAAACTATATAGATACACTCTTGCCCTAATTACACAGAAGGGGGGGACTCGAGGCTAAGCGATCTGTGCCATTGAAACCAAGGGACAAGATTAAGCCTTGTAGCAAAAATGTATTCCAGCCTTTAAGCCCATAGTCGCATATTTTGACATGATTTTATCCTTAATCCTGTATCGCTGCCTATTCTACAACAGTAGGCACCCGATTTTCTGTTTTATTATGTGATGGAATGTGTTTTTCTTTGATACTCTGGTGCAGTAAATAAATATCTTTGAAATTTCTGAATTATCATGGCATATTAGGTTCCTCAATTTGAGAAGGTCCATGGGCTGCGGCCATGCATGGTGGCTCCTACCAAAATTATAGCTGGATTGGGTATGTCTCTGGGTATTGATATTCTAGAAGCTCCGGGAGCAACAGGGGACTACAGAACCCTATTAAGTTCGAAAGCAACTGCCATAGCCAGGGCACTTTCAGCTCCTCTGCAATCTTGCCCCAGCGTTTTTGTACCTGGGGAGGACGAACACAAACCTGGTCAAGCTGATGGCTATGATTTTGGGTTCCTTCACATCAAGGTGTTGATCTCTCTCTGTGCCTGAACTCACTCAAAGTTCGAATATACTTTAAAAGATGGCCCTCTGCACGTGAACTAGTTATACATTTTTCATTGTTTATTGCATTTGGGGTCTCAATGTGCATTATTGTTCGTGAACTTAACTTCATAAAAGGAAATTCCAGAGAATTTCTCTCTTGTAAAGAAAATCCTGTAAACTCTGCTACTCTTGGACATTTACACCATTTTTACTTATCATTATAGCTGTGAAACACACTCTGAGATGAATAATTGTAACATTTTTGTCTTGGAATAAACCACCTTGAATTTTCATTTAAACCAAACTAACAACATACATTCATTTATATGCATTAGATTTGTCTGAGTATTTGACGTTCTAAGCATTTTCATCACTGGCGGCAGGCAATAGATGACGCAGGTCATGATAAAGCTAGCATATTGAAAGCCAAAGGATTAGAAGCTGTTGATCGAGCTATCGGACAGCTGGCTAGGCTCCTTTGGGAAGCAGAAACAACAGGGGCATTTCATTATTACCTTTGTGTCACCGGAGATCACTCTACTCCAGTTGAATATGGTGACCACAGCTTTGAACCCGTTCCATTTGCATTGTGTAGTTTAAAAGACTTTGTTCCTGCTGTGGGCGGTGACTCGGTTCTTTCTACTCCCCTCGACCCATTTCCACTTCCAACTATCCAAGCTGGTCAAGAAATTGTAGAAGATTTGCTGAAGCAAGAAGAGAAACGAAACAAACATTCAGAGGCTTTCAAAGGCGACGCTGTTTTTGAGTTCAACGAGATAACAGCAGCAAGAGGCTGTCTTGGACGATTTGCTGGGAGCGAAATGATGGGAATTATAAAGGCATTTCTTAAGCTCGAATCCTGAGAAGCTTTGGTACCAAATTTTGTTGTTAGTTTCTGCTTCAGATCAAGAATAATAATATATGGTTAAGGTATTTTTAACTTACAAATACCTTTCTTATAATAAAGAGATTGACTTGCTACTAAAACTTTAGGTCAGGTACCAATATGCAATTTTGAAAATGCATGTGGGACTACTGTGCTTCTAGACTTCCACGTGATATCCTCGAAAAATGAGTTCTATTTACACAACGCTAAGCTGTCGTGGTTCTATTGTATTACTTTATTGGTCCCCATACTTCACACGTTATTAATAGTTAGTCCTTTAACTTAACATTATATAATAATCCGAATGACAGAAATGATGAGTTTACAAACGGAATCGTGAAATTTTATTCAATGCAGCATCTAATAACATAATTGGTCCCTGAAATATACAAATTGCCTCAGAAGGTCCCCTAAGCAATAACAACATAATGGTTTTTCCTTCAACTTAACGTCATGAACCATGTTAGTACTTTCATTTGCCTCTGCCATTCCATAACGAAAATGATGTGTTGGTCGACGGAATTACTTTGTTTTGTCCAACTCACCATCTAAATCGACAAAAAAATAAAACGTAAAATGGTAAAAATTTGTCGAACTCATAGAAATTACTTACGAGTACAACAAAAGGGTTATCGTACCATTGTCATGACATTTCAATGCATTCCATTAATTATCATTTAGAGCGTCTTCAACACATTTCATGGATTGCAATTTAGGTAAGACTTCCAATTATTCGGCATTAATATCTAAGGGTATCCCCAATACTGATGTAGACTGCATTTAAAAACTGTCGCATAAGCTAAAATGAAAATTTCTACAAAAGTTTCTTTTCAATGTATCATGCCTAGGACTACATCTAGCTTACGTGGCAAGCAAAAAAAAAAACATTGTGAATAAATTCATATAGATTACTATATGTAGAGGCTCTTCTAAAGGGACCAATAATTAAGCTAAATTTTAACATTTCTCTCTCATTCTCTCCATTTCTACCCCATTTCGTAGTTTTCCTCTCATGTTTTCTCTCTTGTTAAATATAAATTAGAAATGAAATCTGAATTTAATCATTTGTTCATAAGACATCAATGTCACGTAAAGCAGGAGTATTCATGTTTACATGACACCTATATGGCAGTCTATGGAATGCATTAGAGATGTTCTTAAGTTCGGATAAATAGAAAGACTTTCAATTTACATGGTATTGATGTCTAATGAATAAACTTAAATTTCAAATTTCATTTCTAATGAATTTCATCTATAATTTAAAATTTACCTCTAATTTACATTTAACAGGAGAAATATGAGAGTGAAAAACCAAGAAACAAGAGAGAGAGAAAGAAATATTGTACTTTGCTAACTCACGCCGTATAAGCCTTTATATCTAACTCAATATTTTATTTGTTCTTTGATATTATGTAGCTATCAGTTACACCGGTTAGTTATCAATTTTTTAGCCGGGAACCCTAGGATATTCTCGTGAGACGTCGACTCTGCCAGATTCAATGTGTTCATTCTTTGGCCAAGGAGATAACAAGGTGGATTCAAATGGATTGAGCCTTTCAGTGCACTTGGATTTAGATTGAAGGCATTGACTGTAAAATATCAAACTAAAATGGAGGAAACGATGAAACAGTTCTTAACAGAAGCTGATGAAGAAGATGATTTCATTAGAATAATTCACAGCACTTCTTGTACAATATTGTGTGATATATATACATCCAATGAGAAGGATCTAGAAGATGAAATTCTTTGCTATAATCTATACAAAGAAATAAAATAAAATTTGCTATACAAACAAATTTCATAACCGTAAATGTGCAAAACAAAAAAAATTGGTCCCCCTTTGCTCTATTAATAGAATCATATCCTCTGTCTTATTCATGCCTTCATTCTCCATGTGACCTTCTTCCTGGTGATCCTTCAGAAGTTGAGCTTGGTATTTTAACATCTCCTTGCAAGATGGAGAGTGGATTTCGCAAACTCCCATCTTGTCCATATGTTGATAAAACTGAAATGAACTGAAGGCTTTAGTTAAAATGTCAGCAATTTGAGACTTGCTACTAAGATGCTTAGCAATCACACTTCTTGAATCGTATCACGTACTAGGTGGTAATCCAGCTCTATGTGTTTCGTTCTTTCATGGAAGACTGGGTTTGTTGCTATGTATAAAGCTGATTTGTTGTCACAACAAATTGGATGCATGTGGATGATCAACTCTTCGGTCTTGGAAAAGATACCTTAGCCAAGTCAATTCACAGCACACGTTTGCCATCGTCCTGCATTCTGCCTTAGTAAAGGACCTAGATATGGTATCTTGCTTCTTGGATTTCCATGGTACTAGTGAAGACCCAATAAGAACACAATATCTTGTTATACTTCTTTGCGTATTTGGACATGCTCCCCAATCTGAGTTGCTATAAGCGTTAAGTTGACGCTTTGATCAGAAGAAAACAACAGTGCTTGCCCTGGAACTCTTTTTATCTATCTCGACACTTTGTGTGCAGCTTTCAGGTGAGAAATGCCAGGAGTGCTCATAAATTGACTTAACAATTGAGCTGAATATTAGAGGTCGGGTCTGGTGATGGTTAAGTACAACAATCTTCCAACGAGCTTTCTGTAAATTGCAGGATCAGGTAGAGCCTCTCCATCATCTCTAGAAATCTTCACATTCTGATCCAAAGGCACTCTGGGTGGTGTGCATCCTATTGTTCCTGAATCAGACAAAATGTCTAAAGCATACTTTCGTTGGCAAATATATATCCCAATATCAGATCTTGCTACTTCTATTCCCAAGAAATATTTCAATGATCCCAGGTCTTTGATCCTTTAAGGGAATTAATACTGTGCAAGTTACCACTTGCTACAATTATATCATCTACGTACACAAGAACCCCAATGAAAGAATTCTTTGTACACTTTGTGAATAGGCTGTAATCATCCTTTGACTGAGTAAATCCCTGCTGAATTATGAAGGTCGATAACTTGGAGTACCACTGCCTAGACGCTTGTTTAAGCCCGTACAGACTTTTGATCAACCTAAATACCTTTAAATCACCTGCATTAGGATGTCCAGGGGGCATCTCCATATACACTTCTTCATTTAAATCACCATGTAGAAATGCATTATTCACATCAAATTTATGCAAATGCCATCCTTTTACAGGGGAGAACGTTTCATGATAATCTAGGCCCTCTTGCTGTGTATACCCCTTTGCCACAAGCCTAGCCTTGTCCCTTTCAACATTGCCATCAGCCCTATATTTTACTTTATACACCCACTTACATCTGATAGGCTTCTTACCAGGTGAAAGGTCTGTTATAGCCCAGGCGTTATCCATTTAGAGAGTAGCAATTTCAGCATTCATATCTTCACACCAGTTAGGTAGGTGAGGAAAGGGCTTCTTGGTATGTGCTCGGTTCAGTGTGTGAGGATATAGTTGTAACAAAAGCCTTATGTTTGTTAGAAAGCCTATGATATGACAGAGTAGCATTGAGAAGAAAAGGACTGCCTCGGATGATGAAGCCCTTTTGCTCATCCAACTTCTGTGATGAGGGAAGTGAGGCTTGCTGACGGATGTAGTCTTCCTGGTAGGCATGAGTTTTCCTGGTTCTTAAAGACCTACGACCTAGGGAATGGTCGTTTATGATGTTGCGAGATAATTCGAATTCTTTTTCTTGAGGTTCTGGGAAGAGTGGTCCCGTGGAATGATTATCTGTCTCATGAATTGAAGTGGTGTTAGCAGGGTTGGTTTCTAAATTTATTGCCTCCATTTGGTTAAAAATAGTTGTAGGAGGGATGTAGGCACGAAATTCTGTGTTGATCAGATTGCACTGGTTTTGTTCCCTCAGATGTATTGCTACTTTTGTAAGGAAAGTTTTTTCATAGAACACAACATTCCTTAAAATAAACACTTTCTTGGTTTCAAGGTCAAGGAGTTTATATCCTTTTATTCCAAAGGGGTAGCCCAAGAATATGCACATTTTGGTTCTTGGTTCAAACTTTCCTCTATGATTAATTAGGGTTGAGGCAAAGGCAAGATAACCAAAAACCTTAAGGTGTGCATAATCTGTTATGTGTTTGAAAAGATTTTCAAAAGGTGTTTTGTTGTTTAACAAAGGTGAAGGCATTATGTTTATAAGATATACTGCAGTAAGGATGCAATCATCCCAGTATTTCATTGGAATGGCACTTTGAATCCTCAAAGCTCTTGCAACATTAAGGATGTGCTAGTGTCTCCTTTCAACTATTGCATTTTTTGATGTGGTGTTTCAACATAGCTTTTCTGGTGAATGATCCCTCTTTTATGGTAGTAATCTCTCATTTCAAATTCTCTCCCGTTATCAGTCCTAATGATTTTTATTTGTGATTGAAATTGAGTATTTATCAAAGCACAAAAGTCTTGTAAAGCAACGGTGGCATCTGACTTATTTTTCAACACATAAACGCATGTGCATATGGTAAAATCGTCTACTATAGATAGAAAATATATGGATCCACCATAGCTAACTTCACTACAAGGACCCCAGATATCACAATATAAGAGATCAAATTTGTTTTTGGATTTGTGATAACCAATAGGAAAAGGTAATTTATGCATTTTGGCCATAGGACATACAGGATATGGTTCTTTTGCAGATTTAGAAACATCATTAATACCTATTAAATCTAATCTAGAATAGGAAGGATGAC
Source organism: Fraxinus cuspidata (assembly GCA_903798385.1). NCBI lineage: Eukaryota > Viridiplantae > Streptophyta > Magnoliopsida > Lamiales > Oleaceae > Fraxinus > Fraxinus cuspidata. Next base: position 1,803 of record CAIGRP010108941.1, on the reverse strand, counting down.
CCAGCTTATAGTGCCAGAGATCAAGCTTCTCAGTCTTGGTAGAAATGGCAGCTAACATGGAGGATTTATTTGGAATAAGGAAAAGAGCTTTTGTTAAAGCTGAAGGAGAGACTTGGCATTGCAGCAAATGGTATAAACCTTGCCTCACTTCACCCATTCCCGTCGTTTTCCAAGTCAAAAGGTCACGTATGAAGCAATTTTCAGAGAAGAATAAAAGGCAGCATTTAGATGTTTGTGCTAATTTCCTAGCAGATATCAAGTTAAAAGAGAATGATGGAACACAAAGAACATTATGCAAGATCAAGTGTTCTATGATTTGTACAGTCCCTATGTGAGTGACTTTAGCCAAGTCACCATTTGGAAGAAGGACTGAATAATCCACTTTAGCTTGAATGAAACTGAGGAAGGAAATGCAGCACACCATGTGGTCTGTTGCTCTTGTGTCAATTATCCATGGCACATGAGAATTCTTGTCAAGTTTATCCTATATGCACATAGGTAGGGAGAGATACCAGAATGTTTGGAATCTGTGTGTCTGTAAGGGTTGATGCGATGAGGCATTGAATATTTTGGGATTTGAGCAAAGCCGGAAGCTGTGCATGCTGCTCTTGAGTGAATGTCACTTGGCTGCTACTTCCAGCACCTTCCTGTTCTTTCAAAGATGCCTAATTTGCTGAGAAATTTCCCTTTCTATGCAGCTTATGGCCCAGAGGATATCCATGTATTTTGAAATACTTGTCCACTGAATGCCCTAGCATATGGCAATGAGTGCAGATTGGTTTGTTGGGGTTAGCCTTGAAGCATCTTTCAGTTGAATGTCCAAGGACCTTGTAGAATGTACAATAGTACTTTCTTTGCGTCACTCCAATCTGTTTCACTCCATCACTGAGAGTCCCTCTGGTGATTAGTTCCATTGAATCAGGTGTGGAAATGTCTGCTGAAATCTGCCTTCTCTTCTCTTTTTGTTAGATTAAGGAATACACCTAATTGAAAGTGGAAAAGATTTGATTAATAGAATTTGAGCCTTAAGTGCTTTATATACAATTAGGAATCGATTCATAGTTCATTAATTCATCAAGAAGGGTCTTATATTTTGAAAAATATACACTTACAGCATCTTGGTTCTGCATTAAAGTAATAATGGCTTGTTTTACCTCATAAATTCGGGGGGCATTTTGTTGAGCTAGTTGATGCTCTAAATCCAACCAAATTCTCGAGCTATGTCAGCATACAATGTGCAGGATTTAATATCAATAGACATGCTGTTTTGTAACCAAGCAATCACTATATTATTGCACCTTAGCCAATTTTCCGTCAAGGGGCTGTTGGGATCTGCTGGCTGAGATAAAACTCCCATCAATGAATCCTAGTTTATTTTTTATTCGAATTGCTCTCTTCATAGATCTCACCCAAGCATAATAGTTGGTGCTGGGCTGCTGGGATCATCAGGATTTTGAATAGAGTAGTTGTTTGCTGTTGGATTTGTGTTGGCATTTTGATTTGAATTTGAATTTGTCGAGACTATTGTAGTGCTATTAACATCGGCCATAGCTCTGCTCTGATACCATGTAAAATATCAAATTAAAATGAAGGAAACAATGAAATGGTACTTAACAGAAGCTGATAAAGAATATAAGTTCATTAGAATAATTCACAGCATTTCTTGTACAGTATTGTGTGATATATATATATACATCCAATGAGAAGGATCTAAAAGAGGAAATTCTATGCTATAATCTATACAGAGAAATAAAATAAAAATGTCTATACAAACAGAATTCATAACCGTAATGTGCAAAACAA
>CAIGRP010108938.1:0-10109 GCA_903798385.1 Fraxinus cuspidata | reverse complement strand
TATATATATATAAGCTTTTGCACCCTGATTTTATTTTTATTTTTTTGTTTTTGTTTTTATTATTAGTAGTAAATTAAATTAATTTTTAGTGAAAGAGGAACTGACTGGATGTGAATCGGGTTATTTGATCTGTATTATCATTCGGGATAATTTTATTTTCTTAACCCTTATTTGGTGGCCATTTTTTTGAAAGAACATTGTTTTAAATAGTGAATTTTTGAAAGAATATGTGGTTAAAAAGTAAGGAAATTTTTGAGTTTACGCATTTGAATATTTTATTATGTGAATATATGATTGAAAATGAGTACATAAAAAAAAGAATTATGAAAGAATAGATTTTATTAACTTTTAGACAAGAAAAAGGTAATAAAAACATTTGAATATTTGCTTCAAATACTCAATCTTAAGCATGATTAGTAATAGAATTTTATACGTGTGAGCACAAAGTCATGAGGATTTTGATACACATGACTTGGTATTAGCCAGCGCATGCATACTTCAAACATATTTTAGAAATCACGATAATATTTTATCATAATATGAATACGAGTGCTGGAAATATAAATAGTGTATTTTAATGGTTAGATCATATTATAAGTTTCAATTGTTTATTAATTGTGAGACAAATAATTGGTTACAATATTATTATAAGATATTTACTAGTACTCTTTTTAAGTCTTGACTTCTACAAACTAAATATATAAGCCTCAAAGTTTATTTTTCTATAACATTTTTAAAAAAATTAATCCTTTTTTAGATGTCAATATGTGTATCCCCCTATACTTTCTATGATGTCAAGACATAACTAGAACGATGACTGCCTATGGTGATCAAGACTTCGACTTTGAACCATGGTAGTTAACACAATCTAAGTTCGACTTATACCATTTTGAAAGTTTAAGACAAGTTGACAGGCAGGTCTAATCCCATTCATGTCCAACCAGTTTACATCAAACCCAAATCAAATAGCAACCAAAAGTTTGCAACCAATCAATCCAAAACCATAGTCTAAAATCTTATTCATTGTAATATGTACACCTATTGTATTCCATCATGTGGAAACCAAGTTTTGGCAAACTGTCATTTGACAATTTAAAGAAAAAAAAAAAAAAATTCCCTCCAATAATTTTTTGAAAATAAAGCAAGTGTCAAAGATGATGTACACTTGGCATTTCCCATTGTATTTACCTAGAAACTTGCTTGATACAGTCTCACGGACATGATTTCTCTCCCTACTTAAACCCTCCATTTAAATACATTACATACTATGAAGTAAAAAGGTCACAAATTGAAGCTCAGCCTCTGTCCTAGGAGAGGTAAAACCTCAATGTTCACATTTTGCAATCAAATAACCTCAACTTCCATTCCCTATCTTGGAATCCATCCAACGTTACACCACATAAAAATTCATAGTCGTGCAGAAAAAGATTTCGTTTTTTCTCGGGAAATTCTTCTTGTGTAAAGGGTTAAAACCATATCAAAGTCCTTAAATTATATACTTTTAGGAGTTTCATGGCTTAAATTGAATTAAAAAGGCCATAACCACACCCAGGAACCTAAAGGACAGCAATATATACAGTACATCAGCAAATGAATGTATCTGGTTAGTGTATTATCTTTCTCTCTCTACCTGTATCTCTCAATATAATCAATTTAAATATTAGGCAATTCATGTCAGGAGTACAAAAGTCAACGATCATAACATGATCAGAGGGTGGACTTAATATATAGTTGATCGTTTTTGCTCATGTGAGAAATGAAGTTTAATTGAGAAAAAGGTATTTGAGAGTAGTAGATTTACCCAATTAGCATACTCTTAAGAATGCAACTGTTCTGTCACTATAACTCAAGTACAGCATGTCTTTTGTCCACATCATGAGATAAATTTTATTATGTTACGTTATTTGTGATTTGAACCCCTCAAACAAAAGCATTAAATAAAACAGACTAACAGAAGAATTTCATTGGATGAAAATTTCTCAATACTCTACTCTTTATGTGAAATACTGAAAAAGGAAGCAAGGGGAATGAGGACAATATACTTACCTCTTATCCACCAGGTCAGTTTTATTGCCAACAAGGACAGTGATAACATGTATGAAGCTCTTCAATCCACTTTGTTAAGGAATGACCGCTGCCTAAACACAAAAGGAGAACCACAATAGGAGGTAAATTATCATCAAAGTAGAAATAATCATAGTGCATTGCAATTATGATGCCTTAGGTCACAATGCCAAAATATTTCCACTTGAAACATCAAATGAACTTCATAAAAAATTGTGGACTCAATTTTTTACAGTATCCAATATCCATTATAATCTTGGTCTACATATACAATTACTATATTTTAGAGAGAGAAAAAGGAGAGAGATCCCTACTTGACACATCATATACAATGACCACAAGAGGGGAGTCCGTTATATAGCTTGGAATGAGACTCCTAAATCATTCTTGTCCAGCAGTATCCCTTGGTCACAAGAAAACAAGATTAGTTTTCCAGAAAGTATATGGCTCAGAAAGACATCAAGCACGACACAATTCAATCACTGGAGTTAGGAACTAGGAAACATCCATTCCAAATGCAGACGGCAACTATGCTCAAAAGAGGGCATAACAGAAGTTACAGAAGATGAAGTTACGTGCATGCTAGCGTGCATTGACCTCTTTCCTATATATTTGAATCCTAACCAAAGAAGCAACTTCCATGTCTAGTGGGATGTTACTAATAGCTAATTTTAAGTTTGAGTAACAAGGCCTTGGAATTGAAACTAATTTGAATTGAAGCCCACCAGTTTAAATTCCAGGGCCATAGTTCACTCCCTAAAAGTTCACCCTGTAGAAAGTTCAAGGTGCAACACTAGAGAGTGAAAGTAAATATAACTTCATGGCTTCTATAAAAAGGGCATAAGGATGTTGACTTGGTGCTGATTGATTAGAGTACAGGCAATAGAATGCTTGTTAATGAAAGGAGTCGTGCAAATAAATGGATCACATCAACTTTTTTGTTCCACTATCAAATCCAACATATGATCGTCACTACTACCTCTGGGCATTTGACAAGGAAACATAAAAAGAGCTCGGTATTGTAATGCAATACAGTTGAAAATACAATATATATCGAATAAAACTATTATCATTAGCATGCAATTAATTACAGGAGATGTCAAGGACCTGAACAGTATCTCAAAAAGAGAGAAAGAGTTCATGTTAGTAATATATGCTCAGAGACATTCATGGCGTTATAGCATCAAAAATCATCTCATACCAAAGCTGCAGTCGCACTTTTCAATCTTCGAGCTACATTGTCTTTGGGGGTAAATCAATGACAATAATAGCCTTGAAAGGCATTTCAAAAGCAATTAGGAACCAGTGTAATTTTCTTTTCTTGAGGTGGAAGATGAGATAGAGGAGTCTATCTAACAAAAAATGTAATATCTCTAAGATTGCTACTGGGAATGTAAAACGATCCGACTGTAACAAATGAATTCGAATAGAATAGTTGTAAGTTTCAGTAAGTAGATTCAAGACAACAAACAGTATGTTTAACTATTCAACATCAACACTTCAAATAAAATCACTTAGTAAAATATCCTAAGAAAAATCAGATTCATCAAGCCCTTTCTTTTTTACTCCAGGTATTTAACTGATTATTATTTCAATTCCTGGATAAGGATTATATAAAACAAAGACCGATTAAAAATAATCATATAATAAGCACGAGTTTTGTCCATCAAAGATTTCCTGCAATTTATCAAAAATACAGATTTGCTCAATATGTGAAAGGTTGAGTTAAAGCAACACTTACCACAGTCAACCTAATCAGAAGCAGCAAACATGTGATCACAAAATTATAAACTAAAATCTAAGAAAATGCAAAAAATTAGAAATGTAAACTCTCAGATCCGCACTCTCTAACCACAATCTAAAAATTCAATAAAAAATTAAAAGAGGAATCTTATTTTTACCTGATAAGTGTTATCGAATAAATCGTACATTAAACGATTAATAACGCTAGCTTTTCCAACCGATTGATGCGAGAGCCGAAACCAAAGCCATCAACCAATTTTGGGTAAATATGAAGGATAAACTGATCGGGCGATACTTTTAGACGGAAGGTTTAAGATCTCGTCGGGAAACGATTAATGTTCCTAACCGTGGGTTGATTGATGCACTTCATTTTTTTATACTGTATCACATGTCTTGGCAATCATTGGACAATTTTTCTAAAAAATACACACACTCACTCATTTCAATTTGAAAATCAATGAAGTGGACGCCACTGTATCATAAAGAGAATGTACAAGTATCCAATGAATAATGCTAAGTAGTCAACTCAGTTTAGGTCATATATGACTAAAAGTTGAAAAATATTTTTTCGTGAAAGAAATTATCAATCAAAAACTCTAAAAAGTAAGAATTTCGATGAAAAAATGATATTTTCCATAAAAAATAAAGTAAATCAAACATACATCTAGAAAAATCAATTGTGTTCATGATAAAAGGGAGACCGTATTAAACACTTTCTTTATTTTAAAATTCTTTAATTCCTAAACTCATATTCAATCATATATTTACATAATAAAATATTTTAGAATTAATTCTTTTTTTTTTTTACATCTTAGTTACCCATTCTCTAAAAAATTACTATCCAAATTATCATTTTCTTAAAATTTCTCTTTATAATAATCATCAAATAGTGGCTAAACCAAAAATTAAAATTACATTATTAGTCCTCAGCTTACTGATTCAGAAATAAGTTTTTTCCTCAACTTTAAAGCAAGGAACTTTTTCACAACATTTAGTCCTTGTTTGATAACTATTATTTGAAAACTCTTTTTCTACATACTTATTTTTAACCACACATTCACGTAATAAAATATTTTGAGCATAAACATAAAACGTTTTCTACTTTTTAACCACACATTCTCTTAAAAATCATTATTCAAAATATTATTTTTTTCGAATAATGGTTATCAAACAGAGGTTTAAATTATCAACTGAAACACCTGAAATTTCTAGGCACCGACTAAATCGTGAAAAAAAATTTACTCATCTTTAATATTGATAAGTGTAATTTAAACACTTATTCAATTTTTTAAACTTGATTTAGAGTCTGTTTGAGCCCCTTTTTTAAGAATACATTTTAGAATAGTAGATTGATAAAAAATATGGTTGATAAATAAGGAAAAGTTTTATATTTGCGTGTAATACTATTTTATTGAAGGATGTGTGATTAAAAAAGAGAGAGAAATTTATTTTGAAAATAATGGAGATCAAACAATGGCTTATTATAATTTATTAAATGGATATCTACCAAATTTAGTGTAAATATGTTAAATGAAGAAAAACCCCCGACTTGGATGCTTTTGACGTGAAGAAAGACGATTTTGAGTTTAATTTGGATTGATTCTAAGCAATTGAAAATCACCTGAATTGCATTTGATTAATATGAAGAACTAATAAGAATCAGAGGAGATTTTCAAGTTTCGGGAGCTAATACAATATTTGAAAAGTTCGAGAACTCAAATGTACACTTTGAAACATGCATTGGATCAATTATGGATAATTGTAGAATGAGGAGGACTAAATTGTAAAGGTAAAAAGGTAAAGGACCCAAGATACAAATAGGAATGGATTCAAGCTGTACTGAAGAATAAATCCAAGGACCGGGTTGAACAGAGACCAAAAACGTGTCACAATTTCCACAATAGAAAGCAAAAATAGCTAACTGTGCAATCTAACAAATAAGACCAGGCGATCGAATGATGTTGAGTGACAGTTTAGAGTTTGTTAACTAATTTCATTCAATATCTTTTTAGAATATAATATTGATTACGAGTTTTAACCTAAATTTGGACACTATATATATCTTCATCTACCATTTAAAAGGGGAGGCTTTTGGAGTACAATATACATATATCATTCAAAGGGAGAAGCCAAGAGGAATCACGTATTTCATACATAAATTCATACATCTTTACTTAGGTTTAAAAGCGGAGACTTTTGTGCTACAATATACATATATCAATCAAAAAGAGAAGCCAAGAGGAATCACATATTTCGTACATAGATTCATACATCGTTACTTTAAGTTGAAGAAGTAGAAATTCCAGGAAATTGACCAATAACTATTGAAGAGATTCAAGATTCTTCCTATATTTAATTCTAGTGATGTTGTATCAATCAATCATGTAATCATCTAATGCTTGACTAATTTTATAGATGTTAAGATGACTTTGAACCCCTAAGTTTTGATATATTGATATCAATTTTCAAATTTTGACATTTCATTTGTTTGATTTCAATGATTATTGGGATCGTAATTATCTACCCATCTGAAATGGGTATCTACCAAATTTAGTGTAAATATGTTAAATGTAGGAAAATCCCCAACTTAGATGCTTTTGACGTGAAGAAAGACGATTTTTAGTTTAATTGGGATTGATTTTGAGCAATTGAAAATCACCTGAATTGCGTTTGATTAATATGAAGAACTAATAAGAGACAGGAGATTTTCAAGTTTCGGGAGCTAAATACAATATTTGAAAAGTTTGAAAGCTCAAATGTAAACTTTGAAACATGCATTGGATCAATTATGGATAATTGTAGAATGAGGAGGACTAAATTGTAAAGATAAAAAGGTAAAGGACCCAAGATACAAATAGGAATGGATTCAAGCTATACTGAAGAATAAATCCAAAGACCAAGTTGAACAGAGACCAAAAAAGTGTCACAATTTCGACAATAGCAAGCAAAAATAGCTAACTGTGCGATCTCAACAAATAAGATCACGCGATCGCATGATGTTGAGTGACAGTTTAGAATTTGTTAACTAATTTCATTCAACCTCTTTTTAGAATATAATATTGATTACGAGTTTTAACCTAATTTTGGAGATTATATATATCTTCATCGACCGTTTAAAAGGGGAGGCTTTTGGAGTACAATATACATATATCATTCAAAGGAAGAAACCAAGAGAAATCACATATTTCATACATAAATTCATACATCTTTCTTAGGTTTAAAAGGGGAGGCTTTTGGACTACAATATACATATATCATTCAAAAGGAGAAGCGAAGAGGAATCACATATTTCGTACATAAATTCATACTTCTTTACTAAGGTTGAAGAAGTAGAAATTCAAGGATATTGACCAATCAGTATTGAAGAGATTCAAGATTATTTCCCATTTTCTTCCTGCATTTAATTCTAGTGATGTTGTATCAATCATGTAATCATCTAATGCTTGAATAATTTTATAGATGTTAGGATAACATTGAACCCCTAAGTTTTAATATTTTGATATCAATTTTCAAATTTTGACATTTCATTTGTTTGATTTAAGTGATTATTGGGATCGTAATGATTTTCAATTACTTGATCAAATGCGGATCTACATGGGGTCTTGTGGGGTCAACGAGCCCGACAGAATTTCACATTTTTTTAAAGTATACTTTTCACCAAATCCAAATTATACCCTTTCCTCTAATTGACCAATTCTTTACTCTCATTTTTAAGAAGTAGAATTGGTATAACTAAACAATATGAGCTTGGAAACAGGGACGGAATCACATAAGATCCAGGCAACTTCCCAAACTAAAAGAAATTAAAAGGCATGCATATGTAGACACAGTTTTGTGAATATCGTGTTTCTTTTATTTGTTCTTACCTTTTGTAATAACTCAGCAATTAAAATGAAGATTTTATAGTGCTGCTTTTCCTCTTTTTCCTTTCAACGTATTCTTCCTTTTTTTTTTTTTTCTAAGCTTTATTTTGGCTCTCTCAATTGTTTTTTGTTTGTTGCTTTTCTCTCCCTCCCTTTTTCTCATTATAAGTGTATCTTAATCGAATAAACTTTCCTTTTCCTTTTTTTACTGCTTAGCACATTTTCACTTTCTATCTCTTATTATAATCTTATTTTCTTAAACTAGTTTGACTAGTGTATTGTAATAAGATATTCAATTTCTTATTTTTCACACCTTAATTTCAAGTATTTTATGAACAAAATAAAATTGAATGCGATTAAAGAACAAAATAATGTAATAAAAGTTTTAATTATTCTATAAAATATTGATTGGGCCTCTTATATTTTAGGTTGCACAACATGATTTTTCATAGCTCGTATTAAGCTCGACTATAGAGTTCGAAATCTAGATAAGTACGTTCATATAATTCGACAAAACTTAAAAAGTTGTAAAGAAATTAAGTAGTAAGAAATGCCAGTTTAGTTACATATATTAAAAAATGTACTCAAAAAATTTAGTAAGGAAGATATTATAAGACATATTAAAAGTGTGGCAATCAATAAGAAACAATTGTAGGGGATTTAATATTATATTTTGTCTTATTTGAAAAAGTAAAGACGTAGTGAAATTTTGCCCCCACTAAGACTAAATTCTATCTTCGCCCTTGTACTTTACCAATAATTGAATCTACGTGTGATTTCTATAGACATTCTGGAAAAGTAGTATGAATTTAGCATGTGGAAACAATTATTATAAAGTTCGATTGAGAATATAAATATATAGCTATTGTTGGGAAATATATAGACCCAAATATGCAAAATTAATTAATAACAAACAACAAGTCACTTAAATTATTGTTTCAAGATGATTAAGATAATTAATCCAATTAACATTAAGTTAAACAATCACATAAGCATATAGATCAAAAGCAATAAAATAAATAACATCAAATATGATCACGGAGGAAAATCTCTTATTAGGATCAAAAACCTCTGGGCAAACATTACCAAAAGATTAATTAGAAAAGTTAACTTAAAATTATATCAAACACCGCTGAACCTTACTTGATTTTGGCTACTTAGCTTGTAAAACACCGGGACCTCCTTTGGTTGTGTGACCCGCACTTTCTAGAAAGTCTGGGCTACTTTTTCTTCCAAGTGGATCACCAAGAACGAATTCATTCAATAGCGTTGGAACTCCAAACATCTTTCCCCAAATTTCATAATTCTGAATACTTATAGATGAAGGTAAGGTTTTTGGTATTTGATCTAATAATCTTTTATTTTGATCTATGGCTGAGGCAAAACATATTGGAATAAGGATTTAATTTTTAAAGGATGTTCTCTTGACTAAAAATAAGGTTGAACCAATAATGAAATACTATTTGGGATGAATTTACATCAATGATCAAGTGGTTAAAATTAGAGATTTCTGGATGTGCTATGGATTTCCAACAATATGATCTTTATAATGAACTAATAATCCAACACACTTTGGGATTAAAGGTAGCGTTTAGGGGAGAAATAGGATTGGAAAATATTGTTGAAATCGAATCACGATTATCTCTGGAAAAATACGTCGCTCACTGCACAAGCGCTTCAGCGAGTGGAGATGCTCCAATTCTGATCATTTAAGGGCTATCTTGGCATGTAGGGAGCGATCGTATTTTTTCGTTTCTTGATTTTCTTGAATTGTTTTCTACTCCTTTTAGGATTCCACCAACCCCAAATTATTTTGACTTAAATTAAAATTCGATAACTCATGATTTTGAATACAAAAATTGTCAATTACAAATTTTGAAATTGCTAAATACAAATTTGGACCTAACAGCTATGTTTTGCACGATCACATTGACTGCTCATGTGATTTAATGCATCTCCATATGTTTCATATTTCGGATCATATGTGATGATAAAATCTCGACTCTTGAATCTTATTAAATAAAATAGGAACAAAGATTTCCAAATTTGAATAAGTGTTGTCAAGTTGTGGGATAGATATTAAAATGAAAAAATATAGGGGGATTCGACGTCCTAGTTCTTACCATTTGAAATTTACGCAGTTTGACCCTAACATTATCTAGAGGGGGTGAATATGTATATTATGTGGAATTAAAATATTATTACAAATTAGCAACAACTAATTGTTATCTCTAAATGATTAAACAATCACGTTAGATTAATCCTATGTTTGAATACCGCAAATTAATATAAACAATAAATAAAGTAATAAATCAACCCACGGTATGATCACAGAGAAACCCAACTGGGAAAAATTTCAGGCACTTTGCCGGTCAATCCATTATAAATGATTTTAACAACTTACAGTCTATCATACTAGATGACCCGTACTATCTGATC
>CAIGRP010108927.1:0-10459 GCA_903798385.1 Fraxinus cuspidata | reverse complement strand
AGTTTTAAATTCATTTTGAGTTTTGTGTTTTGAGTGTCCATTTTGAAATTGTTGAAAACGTGTTCTTTTTGACATTTTGAAAAATTGTCTTGAAAACGTCCAAAACGCATTTTGAAATTTTTAACTTGATTATAACTGAAAACACTAAAAATGACAAATTTGTCGTTTTGAGTTTTCTTTACAAATTTTTAACTTGTTTTCAAAAACACGTTTTTGAAAATGGGAAAGAGAACGCGTTTTCACTATTTTGAAAAATCGAAAATAGAAAACGATTTAAAAATGATAAAGAGAATAAGTTCTAAAATTCTTTATTCCTAATTTGCTCCAAATTGTTTATGGTATGCATCATCGGCTGGCTTGAGCTACAGAGTCGTTATATGATAGCCGAGCCAGTTTAGATTTTTATCTATAGGCCTAATGCATAGGTACATAGAAATGTTGGATCAGACACTTTGTTTGAAGTTTGATTAAGCCCACATGTTAAAACTTCTTTTTTCATTTTTTTTTTTCAAATTCCCTCTTAACCACAAATCTATGTAAAAAAAAATAGTGTGAAAATTACAAAAAAAAATGACCACTTTCACGTGATCATTTGTAAAAATGTCCAAAATTTATTCAATTTCCATTTTTGCAATATTTTTGACCAAAATACACTTGTTAACAATTTATAATTCCACACTAAAGACAAAAATGTGCATACAATTTATAAATTTTGTTAGCCAATAAAATTTTGACACATAACGTGCCTTACTTATTTCAAAAATACATATATCAGATCACAATAAATACAATATTTCTCATTGACACATCTATTAAATATCGAGACTATATTTCAAATATCAAGAATTTTATGAATGTAGAGAACTCTCAAATTCGAAATGAAATCTCGTTCTAAAAAAATGAAGTATTAAGATAATAGAGTTCAAATATCGATAACAACTTTTAAATGTCATTTTAATGTAGCTTATCATGGAAACTACTTATTCATTTCGAAATTCGTGACAAATTAAAAAAAATACTTCATTTTCATTAAAGGTATAATAGATAATTTAGTACTAAATTTGGCCATTTTTGCAAGATTTATCAAAATTAGAAATTTTTTAATTCACAAGTATGGGATTAGACATTTTTGTAAATTCCCCTAAAATATTTTACATGTAAATCCAAAATTTTTCCTACTTTTTAACTATACATTCTCTAAAAAACTCATTTAAAAAAAAAAAAAAAACCTCGATAAAAAGAATGTCAAACAGGGGACTAATTAGGATACACTTTAGCCTTTGTTTGATAGTTTCACATTTGAAAAAATAGAGTTTTGAATAGTGATTTTTAGGAGAATGTATAATAAAAAAAGTAAATTTTTTTTTTTAGTTGACGTGCAGAATAATTTATTATGTGAATGTGTGGTAAAAAATAAGTGTGTAGAAAAAGAATTTTAAAAGTTTGATTTTCAAAAAAGGCCTTAGTCCCTCTTGAATAAAATTTATAAATATACATAAATAAGTTACGAATAAATGTATAATACTTATAAACTAAATTGTGTGATTGAAAATTAAGTTTGATTGTTTATAAGGATTTATAACGTTTGCCAAATAGAGACTTAACATATGTTTGGCACGTATTTATATAAACAAATAACAATAAATAATTAATAAGTGGGTAATACTTGTAAATTCATTAATTATGTGAATAAAAAATAATTTGACTTTTAACAAATATTTACATATTTAATTGATGTACTTATGTGCTCACAACATAAAGAGCTGGACATTCGTTGTGGGTCGAATTGTCACACGTTTGCGAAAAATAAATAATAATTTAAGTTGATCAAATATATTTTTTATTCACACATTTTATAGGACTCGTGACTTACTCATAATTATTATTAACATATTTCGTAGAACTCATTTCTTGAAGAATTTAAAAACATTATCAAACAAGCACATAAAAGAATAACAAGTGGGCACGCATAGTCGAGATAGTTACTATGAATCAATCACTCAATACTACTTAGCTAAGCACTTGGCTAAGGTCAGATGAGGCTTAGCCTAAAAACAAAAAATTAGACAAAGTACTCGTCTAAGCTTGATCTCGAAAAACTTGACACATCAATCTTATTCTCAACTCGATTAACATGATTCTCAATATTTACATGGTTCAAACCTACCAAACACACCGAGTAGTATGATACACCTCGGAAATCTGTACATTTCACAATTTAATAGTTGATGGAGTTCATGTGAACAAGGGTATGACCCTCTAGTGCTTGTCTATGATTAAAACATCAAGTTATTCACTCAAACTAAATGCATTCTCCAAACATTTCCTTGATATTCAAGTTCTTCCAAACTTTAGGTGATATCAAATGTTAGAAAAAAAAAAGAAGAAAGGAAAAGAAAAGGGATCAATTTCTACAAAATTCCCTATCACACAATCAAGAAGTAGTGCTTAATTTGCCTACAAGCAATAGAAGATGTCTAGAAACTCAATTTCAGTTCATGAATGTAATTCATTAATATCTGTGATTGGGTAGATTGTCCATCCATTGTTTTCCCCGAATTCCAATAGAAAACAACAAAATGGTTGATGTAGTAAACAGAGAGGGAAACTATATTGGACCATTGGCCAACTTGAAAGACAAATTTGCCGCAGGCTGCTGCTGATTCTCGGTTATTTATTTATTTATTTATTTCTGTGCAAAATTTGAGGTAATCTTGAATCTCTCTATCACCTAGGTAATTGAAATATCATTTTTTAATACAGTGGCTGACTGCATCCCCTGCATTGCAAGACTCAGCTCATTGACGCAACAGTTGAGTAAATTTAGCTCCCGTTTGGTACGCCAGGTTAAAATCTAAATCTAAATCAATAATTAATTTTAACTGCACATGTCGTCTGACTTATAACTTGTTAATCATATATTTCATCAATTTTTATCAAAATCTATTAAAAATTTGATTTTAATCTCTACCAAATAGAGACTTGTATATTTTGATAAAATATTAGGTTGAAAATCAGATAAAAACTATAGGTTCCATAAAATATGAGATTAAAAACTAGATTGAGAGAAAAAAAAATGAATTTTAGAAATTGGGGACCAAACATTGTCTTAGCCCTAGTTTGATTTTACTAAAAATCGGAATTTTAATAAATTTTCATAAAATTTGATAAAGTGTGCATTTGAAAATAAAGATGCAAATACCATAAAATATATGGTTAAAAATAATAGTTGATTTTAACTTACATTTTTATGATTTTTTTTGGCTAAATGGAACATAGGCTTAATTTATTGTAGGGAGCAATGTTTTAAAATTGAGTACGGATATTAACTCGAAAAAATGGTAAAACCATGGGGGTTAAAGGGTTAAATTGTAGTTGACTAAGACTTGAGTCCCTGTGGAAAAAGAAAAAGAAAATAAAAACTTTTAACTTTAGTCAAAAATATTCCACATTGGTCAATGAGCACAATGATCGTTCATTTTAGGCTACGTATTTGAGTTGAGTCACGATGGACGAGTAACATGAAAAGTCCTTTCACTGAAATAGAAAATGTTTGTATTAATTAGTGTTTTGAAAAACTCAAAGTATGATTAGATGTGAGGACGGAATTTCAATCTTTACGATCTTGTGCAAGCCTAAGCGTAGAAAAAGTTTCCTTATTTTTAATATTATTTTAAATTTTTAATTATTTTAAAAATTATTTAATAATTTAAATAATACTTATCAAATATCTAAAATTATAAAATACTATATTTACTTCATAATTCCTACAATTAGTCAATTATATAATTTTCAAAATTTCAAAATACAAAAAAATAGATTATTTTTCATATATTCAATTTTCAACTAGACAAGACCTAGTAAATATATTTATAAGAATTTCATGCATAGCACCATAACTTAAATATTATTTAACTATTTATCGGGTGAAGTCATCTTTAACTTTTATACAGACAAATTCTTTTAAAAACTTGAAATTAAAGTCAAATTAAAAGTATTTTAATAAAATAAAGTCAAATAATTTTTTTTTAAATATAAAAACAAATAATAAAGCGTGCTTAGAGAAAACAAAAGAATGACAGAAAACTTCAGCCATTTAGGAATTGATAAAAAAGAGTGGCCTAGGCATGAAGCGAGACATTTTGCTCAAATTTCGGGCGTATGCAAACTTTTTAAAACATTGGTATTGATTGACAGTGTGTGTGTGTGTGTTTATATATTTGTTAATTTATATTACACCTTAGTAGATAAAATCGACCATTGTTTCTCAAATGCGAAACTAAAGAACTTTAAATTTGGCATTGTTAAATTGTGAAAAAGACTTCAATCTATAAATTTTCAGTTAAATAATCACTTTTTATGAAGACTGTGGTAATTAGTTTCCATCCAATCCATTCAACATTCAATGTAATCTTGAAAATTAAGAAATTAAGAAGGGCAGCCCATTAAAAAGCAAACCAATTTTTCTACAGGAAAATTTCATTAGTAAGACATTAAGTATGATCTATTTCAAATCTAAGAGATAAATATTTACTTTTTCAAAAATCAGATATGAATTTAAATTTTATTTATTAAATAAACAATTAAATAATATTTATTAATTAAATATATTAGAGTCACAATATTATATAATTTATGGTCACAGTTATATATTAGTCACAATTACAAACAACAAATTTTATAGGTCGCAATTTATTTTTCGGTCACAAATCAAAATTTTCATGAATCACAAATTATTTCACGATCGCTAATTTATCAAATTAATAGTCACATATTATTTATTGGTCAAAAATCACAAATTTTATAAATCACAACTTATTCCATGATCACAAAATATCAAATTAATTGATCACAAATTTTATCAAATTATTTATTCCACGATCACAAAATATTAACTTATTTATCAAATTATTGGTCACAAACTAATAAATTTTTAGGTGACACAGTATTTATTGGTCACAATTTATCTATTTCATTACACACCAACAAATTATTGGTCACACACTAACCAATTTATTGGTCACAATCAACCAACTCATTTGTGAATACCACCACCAACGCTTGTCACCACCACCGTAATAGCCAAAACCACCGTCATCGGAATCACCAACACTACCTCTCGGCAATAAAATCATCGTCTTGAATACCTTAGCCAACATCACCACCAACACCAGTATTCATCCACAACCACCACACCAAACCTCACCCAAACACCATTAAAACCACAGGACCACCACCACCAATGCGATCTACATTGCTAGAGCTGTCAAATACGCCACTAGAGATCCACCACCACCACCTCACCACATATCCCCCACCACACGCACAATGGACCACCACCGCACACCGAGCCACCCACAACATACCACCACTACCTTCTCTATCTCTATTTATACCATACCCAACCACCACCTCACCAAAAAAATCCACAAACTCATCGCCGCCACCACCATAGCACACCATATTCACCGTACATGTTCCACTTCGAGCCGCGCAAAGGGTGGCGGCAACAGTATTGGTGCCGACGAGGTGGTGATAGTTCTGCACACGATCGTCGCGGAGCCGCGGGCCGATAGAGGTGGCAAACTGGCCGAAGGGCTCGTCGGCTTGATCGCTCGGCTCGTGAGCTGCTCGAGATTGTCAAAAGATAAGCTCGAGCTCGAACCCGAGCCGATCCCGCTCGGCTCGTAAAAAAACGTGCGACTCGTGGGCTCGTCAAATGCGAAGGGTTTTTTTTTGTTAAAAAATGTTTATCTTTAAAAAAAATTAACGAGCTCGCGAGCCGAAACTCAGCTCAGCCTTGAGCTATGAGCTCACTTGCCGAGCCAAGCTCTGCCCACGAGTAATGAGCCGAGCAAAAGCTTCGCTCGTGACGAGCACGACCTGAGCTAGTGTGCATATGGACCGAGCCGGCTCCACTCAGCTCATTGTCACCTCTATGCGCTAATCGTGTGCAACGGTGTTTCTGCCACAGTAAGGCACCATCGTGCCGATCGTGTGCACCATCGTGTGCCCAATCCAGTATGTTGGAGTCGTCGAAGAGAGAGAGAAGGCACGTGTGGGTCAATGATTTGGGATTTTGGGATTTTTAGGGTTTGAGTAGTTATGATTTAGAGAGAGAAGATAGAGGAAAGAGAGAGGATAATAAATATTATTAATATTAAAATATATGATTTTCATATAAATAAATTTTATATCTGATTTTTGAAATTAAATTTTTAAAATTCAGCTTGAGTGTAATTTTCACTTTTTCTAATTGGTCCAGCCAACATTTTGGGCCAAAGAAAATAAAGGGTGGGCAGAATGAGCCCCATTTGGTATCCATTGTTTTAAAACGTGTTTTGGTACGTGGTCATTTTTAATCAGATATTCATACAATAAATTATTCTACATATAAACCTATAACTTTTTCTTACTTTTAATCACATATCTCCTAAAAATACTATTCAAAACTCTTTTTTTAATGTACACCAAACATGGGCTGAGTATAGTGTATTAGTGGCCCAAATATGCTTTGATTTCTGTAAGACTTTTATAATTAATCAAAATAATCTATAGTCAAGTAATTCCTTTTCCCGTCCAACAAAGATAATTTTTTTTCCATTCACACGGATCAAGAAAATATGATTAATATAACAGAAAATATAAATTTACTTATATTTTTTTGAATGTACCTCTATATTAAATAATTATTTAAATAGTAATAGTTTATATTTATTAACAAGACACATTAAATAAAGACAAATTAAAAAAATTAAAAAATCAATTATACTTGATCATTTGATTTCTTACAAGTGAACGAGATCGTGAACAAATAATATAGTAGTGTGTAGAGTATCGAATCCACGAGAACTAAGTATTCAATCGAGTTCAAATTAATAGCAATTTTAATCGAATAACAAATATGTTTTGAATTTTCTGTACTAATATCTAAATTATCGATTAAACTAGAAATTAATTTCACTGGTTTAATTTCAAATATGCGAAAGTATTGCTAAAATTTCGAATCCCTCCTGTTAATCCATTTTTAGCACATCGAATTAAAGTGGCAGTTTGTAATCATTCTTGTTGGTCAGTATTCCCAATTTAATTGAAAACCTCTCTCGATAGTTATCAAATCTATTTCCTTCATGTGACCTTCCTATTTTTCGATTAAAGATACGAACATGATAAATATATTAAACAATCTAGAAAATATATGAAAATCACGGAAAGCATTGAGGTATATCTCTATCCCCCATCGAACCTTACAATGTTTATTATTTTAACTAAAAACCTTTTATCTCTCTCGATAATAATAGATTCTAATAAATCATCTCAATTAGTAGCTAATTAATTGAAAAGTCTGTGAAAACAATAATAAACATCCAGGAAAATAAACATATCAGTCGTAAAAAATATTAATTAATATTAAAAATTTCAAAAGAAATCATATTTAAGTGAAAAGAAATAACCTGAATTTTTTATTAATTGAGAAGATGAAAACAAATCTTGAAATTTTGAATCTCTTCAATGGTTTTTTGATAAATCTCCACTTGCGCCTTCTCTTCTCTGCAAAAAAAAAAAAAAGTTTGAATATCCACTTGATTGAATTCTTGCAAATTCATTTCAAGTCTCACAAAAACTGTGAATTTTCCTCATTTGATGATAATAATTGATGAATATCGAAGTATTAGATGTCTCCAATATGTATTCTGCTAAGGTATTTGTAGGAGTAGAAAATCACGTCCAAATTGATTTTCAAAAAAGTTCCAATCGAATAAGGAAAGTTGCATTTGTGCGCATATTTTTTTGTCTCTGCACAACAGACAGTATTTTGGCCATAAATTTCTCTCCTGCTATTTGATGGAGGCAATTTAAAATGAGTTAGAAAGATAACTCGAAGTAATACAACTTTGCTAGTAATATAATTTTTTCAATTCAGACGTTTACTATGCCAAAAAAGGATCTCAATTTTCGACTAAAAATTTGGAATATAAATTGTGTGATTGAAAATTGATTTTGATAATATTTTGGTCATATTCCATTCATTTTTGAGTTCTAATTCCATCCTATTGTCTCCTATCAATCTTCAAAGAATCTTTTTGTGCCCGAATCAACTATTGAATATTTACAATTTGGTCCTCAGACTTTGAATTTTGAACTTTGCATTTTTCATCAATTTTCACTTCTTTCTTTCTATTTTTCGTTCAATCATTGAGTTTTATTTATATAACATAAAATACAATAATTTAGAATATATATTGTCAGAATAATTACCAAATATTGATATTTTAAACCCTCAATACTTTTAACAAGAAAAGTGACATACAATTTGAAAATAATGAAAAAGGAACGTAAGTATATCTTTATGGACTTGAAATGTATTTTTCTAGTAAGTACACTAACTCATTCATAGACATCAAAACAAATTCCGATGTCTTGCAACTGTAGGGTTATAACTTATAACCAAACTCAAGAAAAGAAGAAATGCACATATATTGGGAACAATTGTTGTTATAATTTAATAATCATTTTAAGAACAAAAATCATATATTCCAAATTAATAGAATTAAATTCATATATGCGGAAGACATTGTTATGTATGAATATTATCAACTAGATCTTTCTTTAATTGCTCCTTAAAATAATTAGCCGTCAATGGGGCAAAACAAAACGATATGGAGAGGAAATGAGATCTAACCATTGTATAGGAAATCAAAAGTCGGCCAATTATTGACTCTAACCCCAATTAGGGTTTATAACATTCCGACACACATACTTAAAATTACAATATTATAAATAATAAAGCATGTAAAGTGTACATCGGCCTAAGTGATCACTAACATATTGGGCCTAATCACAATATCAATGCAAACCATACATCTAACCCGTAAAATTCACAATCAAATGGAAGCTCACATAATAGAATTATTCTAACATTCTCCCACTTGGGCAAACATTTGATTACTATAAAACAGAACTTTTAACATCTGGGTCAGACTATATAGGTGACCACACAAGTATAGCTGCAATGATAACACCTTACACAACATGATCCAGTCCAACGAGAATGTTAACATCGAACATGGAAGTCATTACACCAAATAAACGATGTAAGGTCACTCAACAACTATAAATACAAATATCCTTATCGACATGGATCCCCATCCTTCAACCAAAGTGGTAGTATGCAGTATGAACTTAGCACCGAATCTGATAAAAAATCAGTGCTAATTCATTTCTATCCTCAAAATGCTTCTAATCAAAATGAAGTCACGTGTCTCTAAAAGGGACTCATCTTATGTCTTTAACCTTCATATCTCTAGATCAAAATAATATCATAATAAAAGACACGAGTCAAATGCATGCTCAAAATAATTTATGGATAGGGAAAAATATATTTTATTATTGGAAGTGGCTGTACCCGAAAAACATATAGGTTGTCGTACATAAATAACTCCCACTAACCAAACACATCAAATGTTTCTACAATACACATATTAGCAACATGTATCGTAAAAACTTTAGAAGCGAATTCCTTAGTTAAATGATCTGCAATCATTGCCTCTGTATTAATGGGCTATATTTTCGTCTGCCCTTCCTTGACTCTCTCGCCGACCACCAAATATTTGATGTCAACGTGTTTCGATCCACTAGAACTTTTACTGTTTCTTGAAAAGAACACTGCTGTGCAATTATCACAATAAATAATGATTGGTCTCGAGATTGAGTCAACAACTTTCAGTCCAGATATGAAATTCCTTAACCAAACGACTTGAATTGTAACTCCATAACATGCTACAAATTCAGTCTGCATAGTAGAAGATGCCATTAGAGTCTGTTTAACGATTTTCCACGAGATAGCACCACCAGCCAACATGAAAATATAACCTGAGGTGGATTTTAAATCAACTTGATATCTAGCAAAATCAGAATCTGAGTAGTCTACCAAGTCAAGGTGATTTGAACGCTGGAAATTGAGCATACAACTTTCAGTTTTCTTTTAGTATCTCATAACTTTCTTAGGTGCTTTCCAATGCTCTTGCCCTGGATTCGACTGAAAACTACTGAGCCAAATCATGCTTGTAAGTAAAATGTCATCAACATACTTGACAAGATAAATAAAACTTCTCCCACTAGTTTTAAGAAAAATACATAGATCGACTGTATTTTCAACAATAAAATACCACTGCCGTGATACCTGCTTGAGGCCATATAAAGATTTATTTAACTTGCATACTATGTTTTCTTTTCCCTTCACAACAAAACCTTCATGTTGTCTCATATAAACCATTTCCTAAAGATCTATATTCAGAAAAGTCGTCTTAACATCCATCTGATGAAGGTCCAAATTATAATGTGTCACAAGTGCCATGATGATTCGAGAAGAATCTTTGGACGAAACAAGTGAAAATGTTTCATTGTAATCAATGCCTTCTCGTTGAGTGAACCATTTTGCAACCAATCTCGCTTTCTT
>CAIGRP010108923.1:2500-23238 GCA_903798385.1 Fraxinus cuspidata | reverse complement strand
AATAATTTAATTAATTCAATATAAACAATTAAATAAATTATTTCGATTTGGTTCTTCGGTTCTCGTTTTAGAACCAAGAACCGAATTAAATCCATCGGTTCTCGTGTCAGATACATGTTTGAGTATTTAACTTATGAAGAACCGCTTGGTTCGATTAAGTTCGTATCCGATTTGGTTCGAGAGTTTTGTCCGGCAGTAGAAATAGCTACTAATTTTTGGGGACTAGCATTTGTAAATGCTTTTAGAAGGTTCAGATTGTATCTACTTGTAGTAGATGACTTTTCGAGGAAAATATGAACTTTTTTATCAAATGCAAAATTTGATACTTTCAAAATTTTAAGTATTGGAAACTATTGATAGAAAATCAAACAAGAAAGTTAAAGCACTTAGAACATACAATGGCCTTTTAACTCTCTTTGTATAGAATTTGGAATTTTGAGAAATAGAATTGTCATATATACACCTCAACACATTGATATAGCTAGAAGGATTAATAGAACCTTACTAGAAAAGTTAGATACATGTAGATTGTTCTAGGGAGAAGCCTTAAAAATTGCCACATATTTAATTAACAGAATTCCTTCTAATGCTATTAATTTTCAAGTCATTGAACATATATGGTTAGGTAAGCCTTCGTATTATTTGACTTTAAGTATTTGGTTGTGCAGCTTACGCTAATCAAAATATGTTCCTGGGTTATGGAGAAGAAACTAAGGGTTATAACTCTGGTTTAGAGAGTAGAATGATTTTAAAGTCATTATAAGTAGAAATGTTATATTTAATGAAAATGACATGCCCTATGCTATTTTTTCCAAGCCACTGCGTCTCACTTTTAAAGTTGATTCCTAAAAAATTTCAATCCTTGTCAATGTTCTAAATAGTATAAAATATGGCTAGATATGAAGGTTAACCTTCATACTTTATAAGCCTAGGCTAGTTCAGATGAGACCTAGACGTAAAAAAATGTTTACTTATTTTGATATTATTTTATATTTTTAATCATTCTAAAATCATTCAATAATAAAATAATACCTACCAAACGTCTAAAATTGAAAAACACTATGTTTACGTAACAATTACTATAATTAGTCAATCATATATTTTTTAAAATTTCAAAACGTAAAAATTACAGTATCTTTCTTAATTTCAATTTTTGACATGTTTTAATATTTACCTAATGCATTATTTTAGTTCGAAAACACCTATAAAATTATTTTGAGTTGATTAGTAACTAAACAACTTAGCCTTCATTTGTTAAATTTGTAAGTGATTTATAAAGATTAATAGTACTAGATTCTAAAAATACGTTAATAATAATTGAGTAAAAATTATGAGTGTCTCGAAAAAATTGCTATTTGACTTGACTGAATTAATAAACATTTTATAAATTGGTTGCTGAAAACGAATTGTACTTGAATGAATTTTTATAAATTGATTGCTAAAAACAAATTGTATAGAATCGTACATGTAGGAATAGTACCATTTGGATCAAGTTGGAATATCATCCATTCACTTCTTATCAACTGAAACCACTTAAAACATGTTCCAAATATAGTTGATGCGACACCAAGATTTTTAATTGATAATCATTTCAAGGACAAATGAATGTCCCTACTTTAGGACCCCAGCTAAAGACAATTTTAGAATAACAAAAATAACAGAAAAAATTAAATAAAAATTAGTGAATCATATAATAATCTCCGCATATTCTACCTACTTAAACATGAATTGCTACTCATCTACGAATCCAAATCCATAAGTTTGAGCCTACTTGTAATACGAGTAGGATTGATAAACTAGTTTAAGTGAGACTAGTCTAAACCTTCACGCTTTACAAGTCTAAACTAGTTTAAGTGAGACTCAGACGAAAAAAAATGCTTACTTACTTTTAATATTATTTAATATTTTATGATCATTTTAAAATTATTTAAAAATTAAAATAATACATACCAAATATTTAAAATTTAAAAAAAAAAATACTATGTTTACATAATAATTACTATAATTAGTCAATTATGGAGTTTTTAAATTCTAAAAATGTAAAACCTACACTATATTTCTTAATTTCAATTTTTGACGTTTTTTAATCATTACCTACTGCATTATTTTAGTTCAAAAGCATCTATAAAATTATTTGAGTTGAACAGTAGCTAAACATCTTAGCTTTCATTTGTCAAATTTATAAGTGATTTATAAAGATTAATAGTACTATATTCTATAAAATATGAGGATAATAATTGAGTAAAAATTATAGATGTCTCGTTAAAATTAATATTTGACTTTATTGAACTTATAAACATTTTATAAATATGTCACTAAAATCAAATTGTACTTGACTGAATTTTTATAAATTGATTGCTAAAAACAAATTGTATAGAATCGTACATGTAGGAATAGTACCATTTGGATCAAGTTGGAATATGATCCATTCACTTACTTATCAACTGCAACCACTTAAAAACACGTTCCACAATTTAGTTGAAGCGACACCAAGATTTTTAATTGATAGTCATCTCAATGATAAATGAATGTCCCTACTATATGACCGTAACTAAAGAGCATTTTAGTAACAAAAAATTTTGGACAATAAATGATTGTACAACTCTTTGACAATTCGTAATTTGAATTTTCTCAAGACCGTCAATCTTTCGACATTGTTATATCTCAATTTAAGTAACGTATAACAGAACTTTTTATATCGTACCGTTAAAGGAATTTTGATAGGATTACCTCAAGAATATAACCCAAATTGTGTTAACAAAAAACTCCCTTTAATTGCAAATGAAATTTCTTGCTGAGACCATAACTATGGATTCCATTCCGAAATTGAAACATTCAGTGTTGACAACATTCGGAAAATAATTGTTAAAGTTTGAAGTTTCTTCAATCAAGATGTTATTTTAACTATTTAATTGTTTTTTAAATACATGAGTTTTATTTATTTTGAAACAACAAGCCAAAATAGTCCAGTATTTCGACTAAAGTAGAAAATATAACCCAATCAGGAATTGTGAGACAAGTTTATGTGTCTATATATAGACAACCACGTATTTTTTACTTGTACAGGGAAGGTGATTTAATTAAAGAAACCTACACGTATTAAACAAATGAATAGTTGGAAAACTATGTACCACATTTTTGTTCATAACTGAGGTCAAAATAAAGTTAATATTGTATTTAGGTTTGTTACTTTGCTGTGTTTATAGTATCAAATGACACGTCTCAAGTTTATCTTTAACCTTATATTAATTAGTACACCTCATTCTTAATGATGACTTGTGTCAAGATATTTTGTTTCTATACTTTGAAATGAGGAAAAAAAAATCGTACTTTTTAATTTATTTATTTGTTAAATATAAGATGAAAAAAAAAGTTGTTATCCACTATTTTAATAGATTTTTTGGACATAAACTATTATTAAATACAAAATGGTTAAACTAATAAAAAGTTTATAATACCATGAAAAATTGTCAAGGACATAAATATTATTATGTGTAAAAATTGAAAACCTTATATAATTAAAATGTGGTGAGTTTTGATATAAATATAATTATACAAAAGGAGATGCAAGGAAGATGGGACCGGGGAGGAAGAAAACAAGAAATATGTTCAATCAATCCCTCTCCATAGGCTACCCCTGAAATTTAAGGAGAATTTGATGACTCGCTACCCCTATCCATACCCACCGCCATACATTTTAGAGCCATCTCTCCTCTGTGTATGTTTATATATAGAACCACCTCCGACAAGCTGCTGCATTTCATTTCTAAAGTTAATTTCTCAAATTCTTCAATCCTAGTCAATATTCTAAAAAAGCATAAATTATGATTAGGTGTGGAAGTCATGCTTCAAGTTTTACAAGTCTAAGTGAACTTAAACGAGACTAGGCGTAAAAAAACTTTTACTTATTTTTAATATTATTTTGTATTTTTAATCATTTTAAAGATAATTTAATAATTAAAATAATACCTACCAAACATCTAAAATTAAGAAATATTATAATTACTTAATAATTATTATAATTAGTCAATTATTCAATTTTCAAATTTTTGAAATGCAAAAATGTAGACTATTTCTTAGAGTTGATTTTCAACACGTTTTAATCTTTATCTAATGCATTATTTTAGTTCAAAAGCACCTATGAAATTATTTGAGTTGAACAGGAACTAAGTAGCTTAGCCTACAATTGTCAAATTTGTAAGTGAGTTATAAAGATTGATAGTATTGGATCCTATAAAACATGTGTATAAAAAAACTCAGTAAAAATTATGAATGTTTGGTTAAAATTACTATTTAACTCGTTGAATTTATAAATGTTCTATAAATTGGTTGCTAAAAAAACTGTACTTAGACTGAATGTTTTATAAATAGATTGTTGAAAACAAATGGATTTTTCTACTTGTACGTTAAAATTGTACATAAGGGGTTACATAATATGATGTGGATGAAAATGTCGACTATGTTTTAAATTGACAAATTGTAAAGTGTCATTTGGTATTATGTAATCCATTGTATAACTCATGATGTGCATATGCAAGATCCAAAACAAATTGTATAGAATCGCACATACAGGAATAGTGTATTATTTTGATCAAGTTGGAACATCATCCATTCAATTCTTATCTACTGAAACCACTTAAAACACGTTCCATAATTTAGTTGAAGTGACACAAAATTTTTTAATTGATAATCATTTCAATGATAAATGAATGTCCCTGCTATATGATCGTAACTAATGGGCATTTTAGAACACCAAAAATATATGAAAAAAATGTTGGCGACATGAGCTAAATATAAATGCAGGTGAAAAGGGTTGTTGTATATCGAACAAAAAACAAAAATCCATAGGAGCGTGATTAAACACTATAAATATGAATTGAAAATGTAGTACGTTATCTACAAACGAAAAACTAAAAATTAAAACCAAGAAGGGAAGAAGAAGAACAATAACAATCCGAGGCAAGTGATTTTCATTTTTTTCCTTATGATAAAATTACCCCGCAACGGTGCTCCACGACACTTGTCTCCCAAGATACAACGGATTCAGCTTGTGGTAGACGCACTTCAAACCACAAGTTACGATGAACTTTTGATGGAATTTCTCTCTGCAAAGAAGGAAAAGGTTTTGAATGAATTTGAAAGTGATTTGAAAGAATTTTTAGGCAATGCTTAATGCAAATATGATATGGGATGCCTAATGGACATCCAAGATGACCTATATATATAGAGGATGAGTGATTGTGAATAAAGTGTCGCATCCCAAACTCGACAACTCTTGCCAAAGGTCGCACCATTCACTGTCGTCAGCCTGTCGCCATTGCCTTGCTCGAGCGATAAAAACAATGACTTAGTCGCTAGCAATACACTTAGGCAAATTTCAGGTAGTTTCATTCCTCTATTTTCTTCCCAACTTTGGATCGCAATTTCTCATTCATCTGGAATTGGTTTTGAGATTTATCTACTCGACGAGTAGAATAATTTGGTCTATTTACATTTGTAATTTGACCATCAAATCAAGTCCGAATATTTGGTCGAAATTGATACAAAAGTCATTTTTCTAAATTTTTGGTTTTGACACTTAACCAAATTTTCAATCTTCTAAACCAATTTTCAACAATCTCCCACAT
The DNA here is from genome assembly GCA_903798385.1 of Fraxinus cuspidata. Taxonomy (NCBI): domain Eukaryota; kingdom Viridiplantae; phylum Streptophyta; class Magnoliopsida; order Lamiales; family Oleaceae; genus Fraxinus; species Fraxinus cuspidata. Next base: position 17,611 of record CAIGRP010108923.1, on the reverse strand, counting down.
GAATAGAAATTCGAATATGCATGTGCAATGTGAAATTATGATGCATTGTAGAGAGAGAAATGAAAAATACCGCATCAGGTAAGGTAGCTTCTGGCTTGGCTAATTGGTGAACGTGATGTTTAGGACCATTCAGCCGTTAGTGTAAACCAAAACAACAATACTCACACAGATGTCTTCCCTAATCCATTTATAGTTCTTGTGACTTGGTTCATTTTGGCTCTGAACTACCCTATGGTTTCATAAGTGTTTAGAGAATTGTAGCCTCGAGCAATTCTCATTGAAATGGTCTCACATCACACTTACATAGGTGACCTCCTATTAAGAGTATTATGCCATACTCCACTTGACTTAATCAAGATATAAGAATCATTAAAAGAGTATCTTAACCTTTAATCATACTACAGAAAGCGCTTTAATATCATATGAATCAGTTATGAAATAATTTGTTAAGTGCTTCATTGAGTCTTTATAACTTAATTGTCCATTTGAACTAAGATCTTGGGATCTCCAGTCAACAAGGTAGGGTTACCATTATAAAGACCTTTACGTAGTAGGCTTTAATCACATTCCTTTCGATAGGCAATGTACTTGATCTCTAGGCAAACCTTTTGTANTAACTTAATTGTCCATTTGAACTAAGATCTTGGGATCTCCAGTCAACAAGGTAGGGTTACCATTATAAAGACCTTTACGTAGTAGGCTTTAATCACATTCCTTTCGATAGGCAATGTACTTGATCTCTAGGCAAACCTTTTGTAAGTAGATCCGCAATATTCTCTTTTGATTTCACATAATCTATGGAGATGATGCCATTAGAGATTAGTATTATCCCAACATGAAATATCTTCTAGAAAGTTACGAAGCCACTCTGCTTCTTCTCCAGCTTTGTCTAAAGCAATAAACTCTGATTTCATTGTTGATCGAGCTATACACATTTGCTTTGTAGATTTCCATGATACAACAACTCTACCAATGGTAAATACATAACCACTAGTTGACTTGGAATCCTTTATGTCGAATATCCAATTCGCATCACATATCCTTCCAATACTGCAGGATATTTAGTGAAATGTAATCCATAGGTTAAGGTATACTTCAAGTACTTAAGGACCCTTATTAAAACCTTCCAATAATCATGGCTTAGATTATTTGTGAATCTATTAAGTTTATTCACAGTATATGCTATATTCGGTCGAGTGTAGTTCGTAATATACATTAGACTGCCTATAACTTATGAATAGTTTAGTTGTGACACACATTCACCCGTATTTTTGACTAAGTGTAAACTTGGGTCAATAGGGGTTTTCGTAGGACTTTCCTCAAGTATATTATACTTCTTCAATACACTCTCAATGTAATGAGATTTGGAAAGTATGATTTCTTTCGATGTTCTAGAGATCTTAATCCCTAATATCACATTAGTAACACACATATCTTTCATATCAAAATGCTTTGTTAGCATTCTCTTGGTGTTAACATTAGTTCGTGACTATTTTCCATTATCAACATGTTGTCTACATAAAGACACACAATCACATAGGTATTTGGTATATGTTTAATGTATACACACTTGTCACATTCGTTTATCTTGAATCCGTTTGACAAAATTGTTTTGTCAAACTTTTGGTGCCATTATTTAGGAGCTTATTTTAATTCATACAAAGACTTAACGAGTTTACAAACCTTGTGTTTGTTATTAGGAGAGACGAACCCTGTAGGTTATTCCATGTATATTTCATCTTCGAACTCACCATTCATCAATGTCGTCTTCACATCCATTTGACGAATCTCAAAGTTGTGTATTGCTGAAATCGCAATTAGCAACCTTATCGAAGTGTTCTAGTCATGGGTGAGTAGGTATCAAAGAAGTCAAGTCCTTATTTTTGCCTATATCCTTTAGTAACCAACCTAACCTTATAATAGTCAATGGATCCATCCGGTTTAAGTTTCTTCTTAAAAATTCATTTACATCCTAAAAGCTTATTTCTGCGGGGTAAATCAACCATTTCCCTAGTATGGTTTTGCATTGTCGAATCTCTCACTATTGATAGATTTTTTCCAATGCGGTGCTTTCGGTGTACATATGGCTTCATCGAAAGTCTTTAGATCACTTTCTACCATATATGTTAGAAAATTTGGGCTAAACGAAATTGATATTCTTGCCCTTTTACTATGTACTTGTTCTCCGTATTTGTCGTATCATAAGTTCTCTTATTTGAACTTGCACTTTCCTTTTCCTTACGAAGAAACACATTCTCGAAAAATGATGCATTTCTCGATTCAATTACGGTTCCCTCATGTACATTTTGAATTTCAGATTTGTGTACAAAGAATCGATATGCACTACTATTATTGGTGTATCCAATAAATATGCAATCAATCATTTTGAGACCAATCTTCACTTGCTTAGGCTTAGGGATTTCAACCATAGCCAAATACCCTCACACTTTCAAGTGTTGGTAGAAAGGAGGATGACATTTCCATAATTCATATGGAGTCCCTTCCATATTCTTAAGGGGTATTTTATTAAGAATATTATTTACCGTTAAAATAGCTTTCCCTCACAAGTTATGAGGAAACTTCGAGCTCAACAACATGGTGTTCATCATTTCCTTAAGAGTTCAATTTTTACATTCAGCAACACCATTCGATTGAGGAGAGTATGGTGCTTTTGTTTGATGAATAATTCCATATCGAAACCGAATTCTTCAAACGGTGCCCTATATTCACCTCCTCTATCACTACGAATATTCTTTATTTGTTTATCAAGTTGAGTTTCAACTTCTGCCTTATTATTCTTAAAGGCATTCAACTCCTCGTTTTTACTTCTTAAAAGAAAGACATAACAATACTTTGTATAATCATCAATGAAAGTAACAAAGTATTTCTTACCACCTTTAGTTTGAACATATTTCAAATCACAAATGTTGCTATGTATTATCTCTAAAGGTGTAGAGTTCATTTGAATCAAGTGGAACGGTGTTTTAGCCAATTTTGCTTCAACACACACTTCGCATTTATGATTAGGATCGATCTTAAGCGCCTGAATTAAAATTTAATTCACAAGTTTGCATAAAGATTTATAATTCACATGTCTTAATCGACTATCCACATATATCCCTTTCCTACATACATCTCATTCTTAGTGAGTACAAATTTATTGGATACAAATACAAGCTTAAAACAATTTTTTTCTAAGTAGAGATCCAGACACTAGATTCTTCTGTATGTCCGGCACATGTAGGACATTGTTGAGGACGAGTTCTTTGTGGGATGTCATCTTCAAAGTGACATTTCCTTGTCCTTCAACTTTGGAACTTGCAAAGTATCCCTATGAAGATTTGTTCTCCATCCAATTTTTGACAATTTGAGAACATCGCATTATGTGCACACACATGACAGATAGCACCAGTGTCAACCCACCATTCCCTTGAGTTTTCAACGAATTTGCACTCGGAAACAACTACAGATAAATTCATCTCTTGCATCCCTTCAAAAAGAACGTCACTTGCAACCATGTTGGCATGTGCATTCTTCTTTAGTTTTCGACATTCGATTGACCGATGTCCGGTCTTTCCATAGTTGTAGCAGTCCCCTTTTAACTTTATGGCCTTCTTGGAGTTGTCTCTTTGCGGTGCCTCGATGGAGAACTTTCGCTTTATGTTGACAACCTTCGACTTGGTTTCAACAAAGTTTGCTCCAAGTTGGACTATAGGTCTTCTCTTAGATTTCCTATTGTTTTATTCGATCCTCAAGCAGAAAATCAACTCTTCCAAGTTTATTTCCTTACGTTTATGCTTGAGGTAGTTTTTCAAGTCTCTTTACGTAGGAGGGAACTTTTCGATAATGGTAGCAACTTGAAAATATTCACTCAATTCCATTTTCTTGGCATGAATGTCATGTAGTAGAACTTAAAATTCTTGCACTTGACTAATTACCATTTTGGAATCCACCATTGCAGTCCAAAGATTTACCGGCTATGAACTTCTTAATTTCGCCATCCTCGATCTTGTATTTCCTCTCCAAAGAACCTCACAATTCCTTGACTAAGTTCTTCGATCTATACACTCATATTGTGTATTGTCAAATCTGTTTAGGATATAGTTTTTGTATAGAAAGTTCGAGTGCTTCCATGCATCCAAACAATAATCAATTCACAATTATTGTCTCCTTCTTGTACCTCCGGTGCAGTTTCCTTCAAAAACTTTGCCAAGTTTAGAGTAGTAAGATACAATAACATCTTTTGTTGCCATCGCTTGAAGTCCACACCTCCAAACTTTTCCATTTTTCTCCATGCGGGATTGCAGTATTTTGAAGTGTATAACCAATGGCGGTACCACATTGTTTGAACTATTTTGACTCGAAGTAACCTCAATGGTGGCCATTTATATTACACAAACAAAAGTTCAACATAAATAAATCAAAAGAAGTGAATATCACATGAATGTGTATTCTAAAAGATTAACAACAACCACATACACAAAATTTTGTCTTAAAATTGTAGGCGACGTACGATAAATATAAGTGCGGGTGAAAAGGGTTGTTGTATATCAAACAAACAAACAAAATGGTTTAATCCATAGGAGCATGATTAAACACTATAAATATGGGTTGGAAATGTATTAAGTAATCTACAAACGAAAAACCAAAAATTAATACCAAGAAGGGCAGAAGAAGAAGAAGAAGAAGAAGAAGATTTTCACTCTTTCCTTAAAAATAAAATTGCCCTGCAACGGTGCTCACGGTTTACGACACTTGTCTCTTAAGATGCAATGGATTCAACCTGGGGTAGAAGCACTTTAAATCCCAAGTTACGATGAACTTTTGACGGAGTTTCTCTCTACAAAGAAGGAAAAGGTTTTGAATGAATTTGGAAATGATTTGCAAGGGTTTTTATGAAATACTTAATGCAAATATGATATGGGATGCCCAATGGACGTCCAAGAAGTCCTATATATAGAGGATGGGGGTGTAGTGAATGATGTGTCGCGTCTCAAACAACTTTTTCCAAAGGTTCGCACCATTCATTGTTGCTAGTTTATCGCCATTATCTCGCTGAAGCGATAAAAACAATGACTTCATCTCTAGTATGTCGCTCGAGCGATAGTCCAGCGTCAGGCTAGCAATTCACTTGGGCAAATTTCAAGTAATTTCCTCTATTTTCTTCCCAAATTTGAACCACAATATCTCATTCATATGAAATTGGTTTTAAGATTTCAAATATACTATGACGATCTACTCGACGAGTAGAATAAGTTGGTTTATTTACATTTTTAAATTGACCATCGGATCAAGTCTGAATATTTGGACGAAGTTGAAACAAAAGTCATTTTTTCAAGTTTTTGTTTTTGACACTTAACAAAATTTTCAATCTTCTAAACCAATTTCCAATAAAAAAAGTTAGTGAACCGTGCCTTAGTTTCCGCATATTCTACCTACTTAAACATGATTTGCTCCTCATTCGTGAATCTAATTGCATAAACTTGAGCCTACTTGTACTACTGGTAGGGTTGATCAAAACTTTGACAAATAATTGATTTTACAACTTTTTGACCATTCTTCAATTATTTTTTCTTAAAATTGTCAATCTTTTAACAGTATTATATCTCAATTTAAGTAACATATCCAGATCTTTTTATATCATGTAAAAGGAGATCATTAAAGGAACTTTGATTGGATTACCTCAAGAATATAACCCAAATTTGGATAACAAAAAACTCCTCTTAATTGCAAATGAAATAGCTTGCTTCAGACCATATATATGGATTACATTAGTTTGAAGTTTCTTCGAGACTTTATTCTAACTATTTAATTTTAGATTAAATATCGTATAATTTTTTTTTATTTGAATGAGCAATAATAATCTAGCATTTTGGTTAAAGTAATAAAATATAATCCAACCAGGCATCGTCAAACAAGTGTACGTGTTTATATATTGACAACCACAAGTTTTTATTTTAGCGGGGAAAATATTGTAATCAAAGAATCCTATGTGTATCAAACAAGTGAATAGTTATGTTAGGTCTCAATTTGTAACTGAATATTCCGCAGAAAAATTAAAGTAATGGAGTTTTAATTAAACTTAAAGAGTTAATATGTTGGTGGTGTAGATCTTAAAGGAGTTAAAGAGATCAAAGATGTCCAGGAAGATCACATATGATCAATGGAATCCAATTAAAAATCAAATGAGTATCAAAATGCCGCACAAGTCATGCTCCAAATTCTCAGTTACAAGTTGCGACACATTTTTCGCATAAAAAATATTTGAATTCAAAAAATGCTACGCCTAGACGAATTGTATCCCTTTAAGTTAAATTTCCAAAATACTTTGAATCGCCTCAATTAGATATTGGGAGAGAATAATATGATAAAAATACTAACGATTTCTCGGACAGAGCTCACTGGCGTCCTCAGGCGCTTGAATAAAAAACCACAACCTTGGCTGCTAGCTAGGCGCTAGCATGATGCTCGACCGATCTTATTATGTTCCTAAACCTAGATCACAATTTTTATCCTTTTCACATTCCCAAACAACTTCAAACATTGTGTATTATATATAGCCAAGCCATAATTTGTACAAATCATCTCCGTGTCATTAGTTGAGCCATTATCCATTCAAGAGAACAAACGTAAATTTCTATAATCTCTTGATTCAACCATAAGATCAAATACCAAAAATCCTTACCTGCACCTATAAGCCTTCAGAGTTCTGAAGTTGGAGAAGAGAAGAGAAGCTAGGAGTTCTAGCGCTTCAGAACGAATTCGTTCTTGGCAATCCACGCGAAAGGAAAAGTAGCCTAGAATTGCTGGGAAGTGCAAGTCATGAAAGAGTTCTTTGATGATTTACAAGTTGAACTGTCAAAGTCATCTAAGGTTTAGCACTGTCTGGATCAATTGTGAATTAAGTCTTCTAGTGGATTTTTGGCAAGTTTGCTGGCAAGTTTTTTATCTTGAAAAAGGATTTTCCTTCGTCATCATATCTTGTGTTAGTTACTTTATTGTTTTGATCTAAATGTTTGTGATTGTTTAAACTTAGGGTTTAATATTAATTATCTTTTATAATAATCTAGAGACAATAAAGGTGACTTGTTGCTTGGTATTGTATTACTCCAATTATTTGGTTTTAAATATTTTCTAACAAGTGTATTGGAGCTTAATTATGATATATGACCCAATTTTGTTTTAGAAGAGTCTATGACATTCTGATGAACGATCTGAAGATGATATAGAAATGCATGAGGCTTATGACCAACTATATAAGGAGAGTATCAAGTTACGTAAGGCTAATAGATCAGTCTCTAAGAAACTGAATAAACTTGAATTAGAAAAAAAGCGACTTATAGTCAAACTTGAGGAATCTGCCAGAGGTCTGGATGAGTTGAGGGTTGAGAAAGAGTCCTTAGAAGTTAAGGTTAAGACTCTTACGAGTGATGTTGAAAAATTAAATATCTAACTTCAATCTTTCTATAGCAGATCTAAGAAAATTGATAATATGACAGGTCTCAACAAACCAATTGGGAATAGAGGAGGTTTAAGCTGTAAAAAAATAAATTCTGAACCCGCTTTTTTTTTTCGAAAACAAGTTTGTACCTATCTCGATTCAACCTAAGGTTTAAAACTTGAAACTTAAAGTGCTCCTAAGTTCATCCCACGTGTCACCATTGTGGTAGGTTAGGACACATACACCTAGGTATCTCAAACTCTTGAGTAGGACGAACTGTGTATCCACCTCTAACAAACCTAAGAATGTAGGAGTCCATGGACCAAAATCATATGTACAACATAGTTTTCCTTTCCATAAAGTTCCAACTTTTAATCTTGGATTAGCTCGTAGGTTAGTTCCCACATGTCTAACCGTGGTGTGTTAGGTCACATAAGGTTTAAGTGCCGTAAGCCCTTGATTAGGAACAACGAACAAGATCTAACTACTCATTTTAAATTCTTGAGTCAAATGAGTCACTGGACTAAATTGATGACTCAATTGACTAAGATTACATTTTTTCTAAGAAGATTTGGTTCAAAAAGAGTAAAGTCACATGTCAAATTGATGATATTAATTGTGGTATTGCTTGTGTTACTCTTCATGGCAAGTGTGTTTGTTTGCCTCATTGATTAGGTTTTTAGGTGCATGTATTTTCATTTTTCATGATATCTATATATTCATGCATGCATTCACATTCATTGTATTTTCTTTATTTCTTTATTATAAAAACAAAAAGAAAATGATAAAAAAAAATGGGAAAGATAATTTTTGAAGTCATAGCACTTTCATTCAAAAAAATTGGAGAAGTTATTTTGTAATCAAGTACTAGTAAAGTTTATGAACGGTGAAAAAAGTTTTTATTAACTTTGTTTTGAACTTATTTTGAACACTTGATATAGGTTATTACATGTATTATCTGTATTGCACATATTGCACTCTTATTAGTGAGTTTTGACCGTATGTGTGAGATTTGGTATAACGATCATTTGGGTGGTGAGTTGACTTTGAATATGGAATGACCTTTAACTAGTTGATTTAAACTCTTGTATATTCTCCATAGAAGAATAGAGTATTGTATTTCAAAAGAGTTGAATTATTGTGATACATCTTCTATTTTCTTCGTATCATTTTTTTACTCGAGGAATTAAGCGTCCTGGGTATCTTAAAACTTGGTTTTCTAAAGACATTTGACTTTAATGTCATAAGTCTAAAACTCGTTATTTGGATGATTAAGCCTGTTGAGTTTCTTAATGTAGATAAGTTTGCACATAATATATGAAAAATTTAGAAAAAGATTTATATATGTGCTTAGAGTTAAGGGGGAGAAATAAAAGTTATACAAAGAAAAATCAAATATGATCTTTTTATTTAAAAGATTCTAGTAGCACTGAGTTTGACTTTATACTTTAAGGAATACATTAAATCACTATAAATGTCAATTCTCACTAATTTAAAATTTGGATACTTGCTTACTAGTGTCAGATATGTGTATCTTATACAATTTAATCCATATAAAAAAAATTAAGTTACGTGGGAAAAGTTGACTATTTATGAATTATGCTTGTATAAGTAAGCAAATAACTATTCATGATGTTATATTTAAAAATACATGAAAAATAGTTGTCTCAAAAAAAAGTTTTTATTCTCTCATCACGTGTTGAATAATTTTCGTCACATGTTGAATAATTTTGCATAATTTGTCCATGTGAATTTTTTTTTCCATTTCTCTCTGTGTTATTCGTGAGTATGTTGCTAGTCTTCCTTTATTTCTAAGAGTTGATTAGTATTTGAGTAAGGAGGAGTAGTTGATTTGTTTTTGGTTGATTGTTTTCTCATTATTTTGTGTTGCTAGTTCAACTATATATCTCACTTGTCATGTTTAAATTCTAAGTTATTTGATTCTCGTAGTAGTACATGCATTGGAGTTATACATATTTCGCTTGAGTTATTTATCTAATTTAGGTATATGCCTTAATTATGAAATTTTCCTCTTTACTTTTAATTTGCTTCCAAGTATTTTCGAAAATATGTATGATAAGATTTGGGTTACGTTCTGGGAATTGAGTATTTGAATAGATTTTTGTTTGATTTTAACTTTAAAATAAACGATTTTGTCACGGAATGCTAAATGGAGAGTTTGTTAGGTCTCTATTTATAATTGGTTACTCCTTAGAGAAAACTAAAGTAATGAAGCTGTTATTAAAGTCAAAGAGTAAATTGATTGGTAGTACAGACCTTGAAAAAATCAAAGAACTTAAAGATGTCTAAGAAGAACATATATGAGATTTGTGATGCAATTAGAAGTCAAAGAAGTGTTAAAGTGCCTCACGAGTCATACGAATGTGAAAAATTGTATTTCTAGAATAATTATATCTCTTTGAGATAACTTTTCAAAACACTTTAAATCGCCTCAATTCGATATTGGGAGAGAAAAATATGATGAAAATATTGACGATTGTTCGGACAGAGCTTGCTGGCCACCCACTAGATGCTTGAACACCCAAAATAAAACATTGGTCACTAGCTAGGCGCTAATCTGGTGCCTGAGCAGACATGTTACGCGCCCAAATACTAGATCACAATTTTTAGCCTTTTCACAATCCCAAACATTTCATATTATATATACCCAAGCTATAATTTGTCTCAAACCATCTCTGGACTATTAATTGAGTCATATTCATTTATGAGAACATCTACAAAGATCAAACATAAATTCCTATAATCTCTTAATTCAACTATAAGATCAAAACAAAAGATCTAAAGATCAAACACCAAAAACCCTTTTCTTTACCTATAAACCTTCAGAGCTTTGAAGTTAGAGAATAGACTCTTGGAGTTTCAGAGCTCCGTAACAAATTCGTTCTTGATGATCCATGTTGAGGGAAAAGTACCCTAGAGTTGCTGAGAAGATCAGGTCACACAATCGAAGAGTATTCTGGTAATTTACAAGTTGAGTTGTCAGAGTCAGTTAAGGTTTATCAATGTCTGGACTCATTGTAAGTAAGCTTTTCTAGTAGATTTCTGACAATGTTTGCTCAGAAGTTTTTAATCCTGAGAAAGGGTTTTCCCCCGACATCTTATTTGGTGTTAGTTACTTTATTGTTTTGATATGAATGTTTACGATTTTTTAAATTGAGGATTTAATTTTGATTATCCTTAATAATCATCTAGAGACAATAAAAGTAACTTGTAGCTTGTTATTGTACTAATTTCATATATTTGGGTCTAAATATTTTTTATCGAGTTAGAAAACTATGTCCAGTCGGCTAAATCACATTTTTGTTGGGAATTGAGGCTAAAATGAAGTTAATATTGTACTTAAGTTTGGCATATGACATTTATTGTAAATATAGTAATACAAATGTATCTGTAGAGAACATTTGTCAATCTCGACAGATGACTTCAGTTATTTTCAACAATTTGATAGCATGAAATTAACTATCAAGAATTTAGCCTAGTTGTTTATGTTCATACTATAGATATATGTTTGATGTGATTAACCACTTGTTATACGAATTCACTACTCATTACTTCGTTTCTTGATGTTGAAATTTGTTTCTCAACAATTTGAATTGCATGAACAAATTGTGAAGAAATTAATCTATTTATAGTTGTTCACACGTAATTATGATTTTCACCTCCTAAATTAACTAATCTTGATGCTTCAACTAGAACATGAGGAGAAATAACTATTTGAGAGAGATATATTTGAATTGTATGCTTCTTCTTCAAATGTGGGATCATTTATATATTTTCCTCCAAGCGTTGTAGTAGTTTAGTCATTTTCAAGTTGTGCTAGACAATGGTTCTTTATTTTTTTTATCTTCTAACTGATTTGGTTAAGAATAACTCTTTATTTACTTGTCCATGTGCTTCTTATTGACAACATATAATCAACTCGTGACTTCTAGGTAATCCTTCTACTACCTTGTTCCCTTCACGTGTTGCTTTTCGCCTCATCGATGAGTAAATCTTGCGAGGTGTATTTATTGGTACAACAAATAGTTCCACAAGTCCGATTTTATTCTTTATATTAAATTAAGAATTTATTGTTTCACCATTCCAAAATTACGAACTTCCCTAATGAGCAGGCTTGATTTATGCACTATGCAATTAATTTTCGGGCCACATGGAACATTTCTGGAGTCTTTTAATGTAGATTTGTGTATGGTTTCAAGAAATGCTCCTTTTAACTTTTTCTATTCCCCTTGCTCGTTATATACTTGCTTATGATCGTTCATCTTGTGCCTTTCCATATTCAATGGTCAAGATTATGTGATGTTTCTGATGAAAGAATTCATTGAGATTTTATGACTATGATAGGCTCCTTCCAGTACTATATATATGCTCCATGTTGTAGTTTATTTTTATTTTCCTTGATCATTGAGGATGTGCTCTGCTACCTTGCTTACTATCGATTAGGGGAGAAGTTTCTTTAGTACTTTTCAAATAAAGTCATTTTCCAACGGCTAATCCACCTTGCTCTTTAGTGCATCGTATTTTTGGGCACTCATCGGTCGGTGCCTTTGTATTTTAGGCTTGATCTTAAGATTGAGTTTCAAGGTGTGACAAATAAATTTGGGATTGATCCTTATCGTGTCCGCATATTTCCAATCAAAGACATCTAGGTTTGCGTTTAGGAAGTTAGCCTTTCATAGGTTCCCATAATTCATTGCCGATTTGAGAGCTTTTCTCAAATCTTATGAGCTAACGAAAAAGTTTTCTAGCTCTTCGACCCTTGCTACTTCTGATGTGCACTGAGTTACGTGAGGATCAATATACTATCAATTTTTAATTTATCTTGGGGTTACTCGTTTCAACTATAACAACGATATTTCTAGGAGCTTTCATGCCTCATTTGTTGCTTTTATAGTTCATGTGATTTCTTGATTATAATTTAAAAATATTTCGTCTTTATTGATGGAATATCTAACATGTAAATAATGGAGAGGAATGATTGTGTTCGCCTGCTTCAGGGCAAGTTGTCCAAAGATGCATTGTATGCGAATATACCTGCGACGATGTTGAAATTCATGTATCCTTGATAGGCTTGGTGCTCCTTTTTAGTGGAGATAAGAAACTTTTCCCTGAATTCGACAGTAAGCAAGGTAGTAGAGCTCATCCTCAAAGATAAAAAAAATGAAAATAAACTACAACATGGCGCGTATATATAGTACTTGAAGAAGCTTATCACAGTCATAAACTCCCAATGAACTCTTTCATCTAAAATGTTATACAATCTTGACCATTGAATACAAAAATAGCACAAGATAAATGGTCATAAGAAAGTATATAACGCGTAAGAGGAATAGAAAAAAAGTTAAAGGAGCATTTCTTGAAATTACGTACTAATCGACATTAAAGGACTTCAGCAATGTTCCATCTAGCCCAATAAATCAAGGCCACTCCTCAAGGAATTTTGCGACTTCGAAATAGTGAAACAGTCTAGTCCTAAATATAATATAATTAATAAAATTGGATTTAGGGGACTATTTGTTGTACCAAGGAATATACTTCACAAGATTTACCCATTGACGAGCAAAAAGTAACACGTGAAGGGCACAAAGAAAGAGAAAGCTCGCCTAGAAGTCATGAACCATTTTTCATATACAGCTTGATTACATGATATCAATAAGAAGCACATGGTCAAGTGAATAAAACACAATTCCTAATCAAATCAGTTAAAAGATAGCCAATAAGGAACCGCAATCTGGTACAAGTTGAAAATGACTAAACCACCTCAATGTTTAGAGGGAAATCTATAAATTCTCCCTCACCTCAAGAAGAATGCATGTAATTCAAAAATCTCTATCTCAAATAGTTGTTTCTCTTTTTGTTCTAGTTGAAGCATCAAGAATAGTGAATTTAAAAGGTGAAAGTCAAAGTTATGTGAGATAATTTGTTGATTGTATTTATATTGATATTCGATTGAAATTTTATCATCGATAAACTCGTTTGAATCCATTTGTACTAGTCAACACGACCTACAATTTTATCAACTTTTTAACTAAAATTTACCAAATTTTATCAAAATATACCAAAAATATGATTTTTAGTCAAACAAAATAGGGGCTTAATCTCTTGATCCATGTAGAATATATATGTATTGACCAAATTGGGAACAACCAAAAACTTTGTTGATTGGAAAAAATGACCTTCAAAAGTCAAAACTCTTGTTTGAATAATCATGCGAAAGAAACCCTCACTACCAAATGACAACAATAGCACTACTTCAATGATTGTAACTACGAGTATTTAAAAAGTTAAAAATGAATTAATTGAACACAAGAAGTATAGAAAAGGCATGCGAGTTGCAAGTGACTGCACCCCCAGGTCAGTGTCAAGTTCAGACTTATATGAGGCCTAAAATGTGGTTGTCCCAGCCCCCAAATATTACGAAAAATATTGAATTAAGTGGATGGTAATTGATCCTACAAAATATGTAGTTTGATCTGCTTAAATTATAATTTACGCTTGTGTCTGACGCTCATTATATTTTTAAAAAATTTTCCATTTCTTAATAAAATAATAATACACACAAATTTGAAACCTTTCATTACTTTCAACCACACATTCTTCCATCAATCACTATTTCAAAATTTATAATAAACCCAAAATGGGTGCCAAACACATGTTAAATTTTGTCAAACATGCATTAACTTTTTAGCGGAAAAGCCAGAGGCTAAGCACTTCCCATGTCGAGTATCGACTGGATTGCAGAGACCTAGAAAAAAGACATATAGTGGATGATTATTGTGCACTTGACTACTCAAGTCTGGCATGATCTACCTCTACATGTTGATATATTTATGACAAGATCTTTATCGAATTTGAATTGATTTGTCTCGAAATTGGTTAACTGGCCCATGTTTATACCCTTTGTTGGCAATACATATAACTAATTTGTTAGATTCTAATAATTCCAAGGGACTTGAAATTACCTCTCAAATGTAATTCCGTGTGTTAGAAGTAGTATTCTAAAAAGTGTGCGTAGATAGCGCCTAGGTAGGAAGGGTGCTGAAAACGTTTCGCCTTGAGCCTAAGAGGGAATTAAGCTGTTAACGATAATGTTGACTGCTTAATACTCGCATAGGCGTTTCGAAGGGCGCCTAGACGGGCGAGAATTAAGCGATCAATCACAATGTTGACCGCTTAATGCTCGCATAGGCATTCATAGGCGCACTTCCGCCTCAGGCCTTGATTTTAAAGGGGTCAAAAAATTTTTTTTTTAAATAAAACCCAGAAAAAGATATTGAATTGGAGTCCAATAAGGAGTTAGATTGGAAAAGATTTAAGCAACAAGTTATCTACGTTATGTAATTATGATTACAAAACTTATCTTTATGTAAGAAATTATTAAGTAAATACAATATTTTATAATTTTATATGTTTGTTATGTATTATTTAATTTATTTGAATTATTGAATTTTTTACAATGATTAAAAATTTAAATTAAATTAAAAATAAAAAGCATTTTATATCCCTAAGCTTCGCCTAGGTTCGTAAAGCTTAAAGCTTGCCCTCCACGCCTAGCCACGCTTTACGCTTTTTAGAACATCCGTTAGAAGACGAAATGACTAACTTCAGCAAAATAATGCACTAATTTTTGATTTCTAGCTTTTGGCAAA
>CAIGRP010108921.1:0-11782 GCA_903798385.1 Fraxinus cuspidata | reverse complement strand
GGCAGAAAAAAAGCCCGAGCCGAGCCCGGCTCGAGCCAACGTCCCAAAATGGGGCTCGACCCGAGCCTAGGCTCGGTGGAACCGAGCCCGAGCCGGGCCCGGCTCGGGCTTTTTCCGAGCCAAGCCCGAGCCGCCCGAGCCGGCGAGCTTTTTTGCCATCCCTACTTATTCGTGACCCTAAATCATGATATTTTATTATCTTTGTGATTAAATTTTATCCAATTTATGTTATAATGTATTTTGTAGGTAAAACTTTATGTTTAATGAAAAATTTGAGAAAATAATACAAAAGTGGCGAAAAATGGCATAATTCAAAGATAACTTCTTTGGAGAGAAATTATATATTAATTGGGTTGGAATTAAACGGGCCTCAACACAATTGTATTGAAAATTTTAATTGAGGCCCAAATTAAATCTAAATATATATATAATATACACACGATGTGGAGAGAGAACGAAAACAGGGAAGACATTCACGCACAGAAGAAAAGAAGAAAGAAAAGAATAAAGAGAAAGAAAAAAGAAAAGAAAAGTCAAAGGAGGAGAAAAAATACGGCAGAATGCAGAGAGCAAAAGGAGAGAGAATGAAAAAGAAGGAAAATAAAAGAAAACAGCAAACACCGTAAATTTTCACGTTTCGTCAATTTTTGGTGATATCTTTCCACTTTTGCGCGTTTTTATTTTTTTAATTTTTATATTAGGAAAAACAATATAGTCGACTTGTGATCTTTTATTTTTTTTTATTCAAAATTTCTGTGATTTATTTATTTATGTGTTGATTTTATTATGAATTTAATGCATTATCTGACCAATAATTTGATGATTATGTAATTCTCTTACGAATCGAGAGGTGAGTTTGAGATTTAGACTATATAATAAAATTCGGTAAATTAATATAACGTGTAGAGATACCCTATACTGATTATTGTGGTCATAATTTGAATTCTTAGAACCAGTGTTTCATTTAACTAAAACTGATTCGCATAGATATATGGAATTTAATTAGTTATATAGGCTCAATGAGAACTCGAGAGGGGTAAATTGAATACAATAGAAGAATTCGATCGAACACTACATTATGTTATGAATCTTGAATTAAGAATTAAGGTGATCAATAGATGAAATTGTTATACTCTAATATTCATCACATATTTGAATATTCAATTATTCGTTGTTTGCAATTTTTTATATTTTCAATTAGTTAAAAATAATTTTTGAGATTTAGACTATATAATAAAATTCGGTAAATTAATATAACGTGTAGAGATACCCTATACTGATTATTGTGGTCATAATTTGAATTCTTAGAACCAGTGTTTCGTTTAACTAAAACTGATTCGCATAGATATATGGAATTTAATTAGTTATATAGGCTCAATGAGAACTCGAGAGGAGTAAATTGAATACAATAGAAGAATTCGATCGAACACTACATTATGTTATGAATCTTGAATTAAAAATGAAGGTGATCAATAGATGAAATTGTTATTCCCTAATATTCATCACATATTTGTTTCTCCAATTATCCGCTGTTTGCAATCTTTTTATATTTTCGATTAGTTAAAAGTAGTTAAAAAAAATAATCACAATCATCCTAAATATTTACTTGCTTTTGTTAAATAGGAGTTAGAAAAATTAGGTTAAGTTCTAAAGTATAGTCCTTGTGGGAACGATAATCCAGACTCAAATGTCCACTATATTACTTGTTACGATATCGTAGACTTGCAATATAAAAAACATAACACTTCCCAAGTTGGTTTGGGCAACAAGTCTTTAAATACAATTGACCGAAATTTTTGCATAAAAATATGACAATCATGGCTCTTCATTCCATAGAACTTACAATCACCCTTAACACAACATGGAATGATTGATACATAGCCATCAGGCCTTCTTAAATTCCTAATCCAATTACATACTTCTCGTTTTTGTACATTAGTTAAGCTATAGGAGGCCTTCGGCATGAATAGTTTTCCTCTTTCATCTTCATATATATGAAGCTCCGGACAATTACAATAAAGTTCCGAATTCTTCCTAGCCTTGAAGTTGTCTTTAGTTTTTCCTTTTATATCCATAATTGTATTGAATACATTTTCGAATACATTCTTTTCAATATGCATCACATCTAAATTGTGCCTTATAAAATTTTTATCCCAATAAGGCAACTCCCAGAAAATGCTTCGCTTGACCCAATTATGGCTATGACCAAAACCTTCACTTTCTTTTCTCTTATCAGTTTTGCCACTTGCTATGTGTGGGAGGTTCTCCACTATATTTCGCAACTCTTCACCGGTTAGCGAATGTTGTGCCATATTCTTCTCAACTCTACCTTTGTATAACTCGTCTCTTAGTTTTCAAAATGCATGGTTGGGTGGTAGGAATTGTCAGTGACAATCAGAAAAAGATGTTTTTCCTCCATTTTTAAGCCTGAAAGATTTGATCAATACAGTATGGACAAGACTTTAGACCATATGTACTCCATCTAGATAACATGCCATATCCCAGAAAATCACTAATAGTCCACATCAATGCAGCTTTCAACAAAAATTCTGCTTCGTTTGTATATTATGCATTTCAACTCTTTCATCCTAAAGTATTTTTAGTTCATCAATAAGGGATGAAAATAGCATCCAGATTTTCCCTGGACTCTTCGGTCCTAGGATAACCATACTAAAAAACAAGTTGTCTTGTTGCATGCACATCCATGGTGGAAGATTGTATACAGTAATGATTACTAGGCAACATGTGTATTGCACATTTGACATGCTAAAGGGGTTGAACCCATCCATACATAAACCAAGGCGTAAACTATGTGGTTCAAGGGAAAATTGAGGAAAAGTTCTATCAAAGTGCTTCTATGCCTCACTGTGCACAGTGTGTGGCATTTCATTATTAGTTAATTGATTCTTAGAATGCTATAACATATGCTCTGCAGTATGCCTCAACATATACAGTCGTTGAAGCCTAGAAGTTAGAGATAGATATCGTAGTACCTTCTAAGGTACCCTATGTCTAGATCGAGACATCTTCTCTTTGTATCGTGGACTAAAACGCGTAGGACACTGAGCCGTGCTCTTGGTTTCTTTGAAGTACAACATGTAATCATTCGCACAAGCATGGATTTTCATAGTACCAAAGCCAAGACTGGATAGCGTTTTCTTTGTTTTATAGAACGTAGCTTCTCACCGATCACCTCCTGGCATAATTTCCTTAATAAGATCATAACATACTGTAAGCATATTAAACTCAGACTTCAGATTCAAGAGTCGTGCCATAGTAGAAAGGTTTGTGTGCTTACTACAACCAGGCCAGACAGATCTGTGAGCTTCTTCCAATAGTCTAAAGAAATTTGCTTCATGTTGATTTTGGGCTTGTTCCTCATGGGCACAAACATTAGGATTCGTGAAATTATTGTACATTTCAGGGTCCATCACATCTATCACCATTACTTTGTGGCTCTCAATGGTTGTAGCTTGTGTAGTTGAGGATTCAGTCAAATCTGGACCATTGAAACTGAATGGTTCTCCATGCGCGTTCCATGTATAGCCCTTTGTAAATCCATTTTTGTAAAGATGAAATTTCACTCCTTCAAGAAACCTTGTGTTCTTACATATAGAACATGGACATTTGATCATACCTCCATCTCTTGTTCGAGACATGGCAAATTCAATGAACTCTTCAACACCTTCAATGAATTTGTCAAAAAGAAATCCTTCATCTGATCGATTCAATATCCAACTGTCGTCTGATGCCATAATGTTCAACAACAATTCATAGAATTTTAATTGCATATCCTTCATGAATTATTACGTGGTTCGAATGTTAAACTTGAAAAATGAATCCAATTAATTCCCTTTCTAGACATAAATGATTGAAATCAGTTTTAAAATAATCATTTAGACAATTAAACAAGCAGTTTATCAACAACCAATTTCAATTCATATTAAAAGTCAACTATTTCAATTCACAATTTCCATTAATAAGCAATGATCAATCACGATTACATTCTTCATTAACGATTACATACTTAACAACGTTCTAAAAATCAAATTAACAGTGTTCAATCAAGAATCTCAATTATTTGAATCCTTAATAGTTCAACATAAAAACAACTGTTGATTCCAAATCGTACAAGTAAACATATCACTTAAATGAAACTGTTGGAAAATATATCACCAGCATAAAAACTTGATTCACTTAACCAAGTAAACATCATAAGAACAGCATAAGAAAAATTAGTAAATCTGAAACTAAACTAGTAAAATTCCCAGATTATTAAATAGCAAAAACAAGAAATCACCAATAAAATGAAGCAACTCTCTACTCACGATTTAATATTTTCTTCCCAGTCCCAGAATTGTGCAAGTATATATCGCACTCTACAAGGTAAAAATTGATGTCCATTCTTCCACACTACTCCAAATTTCTACGCAATTTCTCTACTCGAAATTCCCCTAACACTCTCTTTAATTTACTCACTCGTAGGGGCGGATCCAAGAAGTTACACAGTTAGTGTACATCGAAATAACCCAATTTTTCACTCTGTAATGTTGTATAGGCTATCAATCTTAAATTAACAATGGAGTATAATATGTTATTCAACAAATATTATGCATTTTCGTCTCATTATTCAAAGGTTGCACTTTACCATTTACTAATTAAAAGCTCCATCATTTAAAGCAAGCCTAAAAACCTGATCGTCCACTACAAATGCAAACTCACTGATTAAAAGGTTGTATTTTGCCATTTACTAATTAAAAGTTTCAACATTAAAGGTAAGTCTCAAATATAAAAAACCTGATCTTCCGCTACAAATGCAGCATAACCTAATAATCCTAACTTAAAATCGAAATAGGATACTAACTATCAACAAAAATATGAATTATAACGGATTATGCTTTACCTAAATAAAAGTTCCCCAACGCCCAAGTTTCAGTCTTCTTCTCCCCACCACAAAACTCGAACAAATTTCAGCCAAATGCAGTCTAATAAAATTTCCAATACAATTCTCTAGAAATAGCAAAAATGGTAGTAATAAAAATAATGGACCAGAAAAAAATATTAAATCTGATATAGCATACATCGGAGCTATATCGAAGATTCCCAATAATTTATGCATATCAATCAATTGAGGACTGGTGTCGGCAATGCCGGGTATTCCGAGAGACAGAGACGGAGACGAGTAGAGCCGTATGGGAAACGTAGAGCGAGAGAGGGCATGAGATGAGCCATAAGTTTTGCCCACCCTACTTACATATTTGATTTTGATTTATTCTTAATTCTAATTCATTTACAAACAAAACAAGCTGTAGGAAATATTTTACAATTACATAAATTAATATGAATATGTTACAAATGGATATTTAGTGTATTAACAATGAATAAATATTAATTAATGTTTTCTTTTTAAAAAAAAAATTTACAATCAACAATTAGTAGGTCACAGTCTTCTTTAGTAATTTTTTATATTTATATTTTTTTAAAAATTTGCCCACGGATTAAAAACGAAATCTCAATGACTACTATATTTTGTTAGTAATTCCGTTCTTACCACATTTATTTTATAGCTATAGATTTTTTATAACATTTCGTAGGAAAGTCGTTGGTAATCCGTTACTATTAGCAATGAATGGCTTCCGTTGGTAAAAAAAGGGTCTCTAGAGCCTCCATTTCTAGTAGTGACTAATTTACGAATGGACCTACTTTAGTGAATCTCGAAGTGAATATGGATCTATGGATTGATTGTGGTCAAATCTAAATGCCCAATTAAAGTTAGATTAACCGCACATCAAAATGGAGGCTGCACTTTCTTTAAAATGAATAAAAGTGATTTTCATTTGTACATTTTCGTGAGTTGGTAAGCCTTAAATATGAAAGCAGATGAGCTTCCATGAGATATTTATGTTCCTAGTCATTTTATAAGGTGACTAATTGTTTGAGGTAGATATGGACATTGTTCTATCTAGCATGTAGACATCCTCAATGATAGAAGTAAACTTTAAAAGAATTGATGAACTCCAAATTCAGATCTAACCAAGAGTGTGGGGTAGCTTATTCTATAACTTATATTACTAGAATACCTTATGAGTCATACAATTTTTATCTATGAGGATATAAATGTATAAATCTCTTATACTAAATCTAGAAGTATGAGGATGATTCACAATGGCGGTAAACCAAAAGTGAATAAAATGGGATGAAAATCGATTATTGCATTTGTATTGAATATGCTATAATAGTATTAGAACATCAAAAGAAAAGTCACACGTTGAATTGTGTTGGAAAAAATATGTGCCCTATTTTACATGTTAATTCATTGACTGACTTAATATATGAATTGATTTTTAAATGTCAAGGAAACTATCAAAAATATTTAAAGGCAGTCAGTTCTAACTGATTGTAAGAACTAATTCTAATCTTGTTGCTTGTTTTACATGAATGAAGGAAGACAACAAATAATACATCTTTGAAAAACTTCTATACACATTCAAGACCTGCTGTGCAAAGGATTGCCTTATTCATGCACGGGCAGTGAACTCTATGCTTCATTGATTATATTCAAAGCCAACCGTCTTCTTCAACATAATGAAGAAAACAAACAACGTGTTTTAATTTACAATCTTATTAATTGATCAAACTGCTTGGCGTGACTTAAAAATGGAGATTCTTCATCCAAGTGGCGGGTTGCGGCCAAATACAATAGTGAAGTGACGATAAAGTCTAGACCTTGGGTTTTGATTCTACTTTGACAACTAGGCAAAAGAAGAAGAAACAAGGGAGTTGTTCTTAGGTTTCTTTTTATTTTTTTTAATTTTGCGAAATTACAAAATTGAGACTATTGTATTTTTTTCATTTGATTTAGTGAATTGTTTGACCCATGGTATGGGGGCCGTGGGTGTTTTCCTTTGGAGGTTTACCGCATTATATCTGATGTTCAAGTTTTAATCAGTTAGTTAATTTTCGCAATTAATTAAAACCATTAGCATACAGATTCAATCTGCACGTTGCGGTCAGAACAACTTAAATCTAGTCATTGGATATTTTGATTGCTTGTTGTTCACTATTTAAATTGAATAATTAAAAACAATTTTTTTAAATTTTAGGTTATAAAATTTACACTTGGTATCAAAGCGAATTCATTTTTAAAAAGTGTGATCCATGAAAAATCCTAGTAATAGACGGAGCACCATTTAGACCTCCTATCTTAGATATGACAAACTATTCATATTAAAAGATTATGATGCAAGACTATGTCCAATTCTTAGATGAAAAAGCTTAGAATTCTATCATGTATAGATATAAAACACCCACTGTGACTAAAAATAAGAAAGAAAGAGAAAGGCTGAAGGGTGGGGAACTACAGATTTTAGCAATGCTAGTTGGAATTTAAAAGCTTTCGATGAAATTTTCTCTTTTGTGGATTCTAACCAATTTCACTTGATTTCTACATATAAGGTTGCCAAGGAAGCTTGAGATATACTACAAGTAGCTCATGAAGTAACTTTCATTATGAAGTCTTCAAAATTTCAAATGTTCACTCTTGAATTTGAACAACAACAATTAGAGATAAAGAACAATTCAAGGACTTCTACACCAAGCTCAGTGACATTACAAACTTGGTGTACACTTAGGGAATAAGTTTTCAGAAAGCGAAATAGTGAAGAATATTCTCATGTCACTACTCGATAGATTTCATTCTAAAGTGACTGACATCGAAGAGAGTAAAAACATTGAAAGCATAAAAGTGGAAGAGTTAATAGGCTCCTTAATGAAGTGTGAGTTATATCCCTATAGGAGAAAGAAGGGAAAGGATCCGGAGTTGCCTTCAAAACCAAAGATGTTGAGGAGAATGAAGAGGATGAAGAAAGTGAGGGTGATGAATACATAACAATACTCAACCAAACAATTTAAGAAATTCTTAAAAGAGCAATAAAAAAGAAAAAAGTTCAAAATCTCAAGCACAACTGAAGAAAAAGGTCTTTAACAACTCAAGACAAAATCCAACTTCATATATGAAAATAACTTAAAATTGTATTCAATGCCATGAATGTAAAGAATTTGGACACATAGCTACTGAATGTGCAACACATTGCGAAGTTTCTATCCTAGAAGGCAATGAACATTACATGAAGCGAAGATGAGGATAGAGAGTCAAACTCAGACGATGATGACAGAATCGAGAATAAGCAGGTAATCTTATTTACTGCTAACATTCAGTATAATGCTAACTCGCTACAATTGTTTCATGTACGTACAAACTTACTGAATAGAGATCAGTCGAACCAAGCAATATAAGTTCAGAATGCATGATACTGAAAAAGAGTTTGAAATTTGAACAAGAAAAGAATGTTATACTTTTTGTAATGTTGAAGTTTATTGAAGAAGAAAGGATTGTGGTTGCAACTGAAAAAGCAAAGATTTATCTAAATTTCTGAAGGAAAAAGAAAATAAATTTTTGGGGCTTATTGCTAAACTGAACAACACCAAGAAGAAAGTTAAACAACTGACCATTGGATTGACCCATCTAAGTGAAATTTTTAGCTACAGAAGAACCTTGAATATCAAAGAAGGCATAGGTTATAAGGGAAAAGGAAGAGAAAGAATCCACTCAGTTGACATTTGTCAAAGGAGCTCGATATAACAAATAGCGAGGTCAAACATTTGACGTTGCAGCCAAAGTACCAGAAAGAACTGTTGACAATAAGATAGTGTCAATATTTGACTCTTACACGCAGGTTCTGACTACCTCATACCATCAGGTAGTTAGGTAAAGCATCAATTTCAAAATAAAAAGGTAAGATATAGCACACTATGAGATGTAGTTTCTATGATCAATATGGACATGATTCATTTTACTGTTTATCTCACAAAAACAACATCACGCAAAAAAAAGTCAACTTGCTTGTTGGCACTTTAAAACAAAATCTTAATACTAGAATAAGACAACTCTAGGTAAGAAAAAATGATCTTAATTATTATATTATTAATATAGCCTATAAAACTTAATGTGCCTAATTCTTTGTATTTTATTTTCATAATTATTGTTCTAAACATATGACTGACAACCATTCCATGCTAACAAAGTTTAAAAGTTATGCATATGAACTTGTTACATTTGGGAATGGTGCCTAAAATAAAATTGAGGGTGTCGGTACTATTATTAAAGATGGAGTATTTATTTTGAATGATGCGTTGTTTGTTGTTGACTTAACAACTAATAGGTTTAGTGTCTGTCAACTCTATGATAATGAGCTCATGGTAATGTTCAATAAAATTATATGTAGGTTCTGAAAATGATGGTAGTTGTATTCTACGTGGTTCTAGGTCTAGATATAAATGACATTTGCTTGAATCTAAAATTTTGTGTCATGTTTCAAATGCTGACTTTACGTGTGGCACAAACAGTTAGGATACCTAAACTATGGAAATCTTGTCAGAATTATTAAACTCAATACAGTAAGAGAAGTTCATAAGCTCACAAAAATATCGGAAGGTGTGTGTGGCTTTTACTAGAAAGGTAATCAAACAAGAACTACACATAAACAATGTTAGTTTCTTACTACCTCTCTCAATCTTGAATTGCTATATATGGACTTGATGGGGTTAATTCAAATTGAAAGCCTCAATGGTAAGAGGTATATGTATGTGAATTTATATGATTGTTGATGATTTATAAGGGTACGCTTGGGTATACTTCTTAAGAGAGAAATATGATATTTTTGAAAGATTCACATTCTATGTAAAAAAATTGACCACTGAAAAATATTTTGAGGGGGCTAAAATTGTAAGAATTGAGAGTATTCATGGCAGGAAATTTCAAAATATCAGCATTTCTAAATTCTGTGAAGAGTATAATATTTTTCATGAGTTTTCTGCTCCTAAAACACTGAGCAAAATGGTGTTGTAGAGATGAAGAATAGGCCCCTACAAGAAATTGTTAGAATGATGTTAAATAGTAAGCAACTCTCTGATTATGAACTGAAGCTGTAAACGCTGCTTATTACATTCTCAATTGTGTATCCTTGAGAACTAGTGCCTTATAAACATCTTATGAAATCTGAAAAGGTGGGAAACCAAATATCAAGGACTTTTACACATTTGGAAGCAAGTGTTATGTATTAAATATCAGGGAACATGTGAAGAAGTTTGATCTAAGAGTGATGAAGGTGCTTATTGGGTATTTAGAAAATAGGCGAGGTTATATAGTGTATAACATAAGGACTCAAACTATTGTTGAATCCATCAATGTTAAAATTGATGATACATGAATTACTCTTTTTATTCACAAGAACTTAAAATTTAGAATTTGGAATAACAGATAAAGATGCTCAAAATACTAAGGAAAATTGTGCTGGAGATTCTGGAAATAATAGTCATACAGAACTACAGGCGATGACCCACCAGAAAAAAACAAGGAATTGTTGAATAGAAGGCAGCCTCAGATCTAAAAGGCACATCGACTTTACAATGTGCTCTCTAACAATAGAGATGGAATGATTACCAAACGGAGACTTGCTACAAAACTTAGTAATGTGTGCTATACCTCACATATTGAGCCCAAAAATGATTGAAGCACTTGGTGATAAATCTTGGGTACTAGCAATATAGGAAGAACCGATTCAATTTGAGGAAAATAATATATGGGAGTTAGTACCTCAACTAACAAATACAAACGTGATTGAAATCAAATGGATCTTCAAAACTAAATTAGATAAACATGAAACATTGTCAGAAATAAGTTACGAATGGTAGTTCAGGGTTACACCCAAGTTGAAGGACTAGATTTTGATGAGACATTTGCATCTGTGGCTAAACTTGAATCCATCATACTTCTATTGTTTGTTGCATGTTAAATGGTATCTAAACCTTATTAGATGGACAACGAGAGTGCTTTTCTGAGAGAGTGCTTTTCTGAATGGAATCTAACTGAAGTAGCCTATATATAGCAACCAAAAGAATTCATTGATCCGTATCTTCCTGACCATGTATTCAAACATAAAAAGACGTATGGTTTGAAACAAACTCCCCGAGTTTGGTATGAAAGATTGAGTATGTTCCTACTTGAGAAGAGATATAAGAGAATGGGAACTGATAGAACTTTGTTCGTCAGGCAGCTTAAATCTAGTTGATAGTAGCACAAATATATGTTGATGACAAAGTATTCAAATCTACATCTAAAACAAAATCAATTGAGTTTGTCACTCGTATGCAAAATGAGTTTGAAATGAACATAAATGGTGAGCTACACACTTTCTTGGGTTTGCAAGTTAACCAGTTGATACAAGGATCTTTATCTCACAAGCTAAGTATGCAAAGGATCTGGTGAAGAAATTTGGTCTGAAAATACCAAGACAGTCAGGAATCCCATGGCTACGTTCGTAAAGAACTACATAGATGACCAAAGCAAGGACATCAACCCCTACCTGTAAGAAGCATGATAAGTAGTCTGATATATCTTATTATAAGCTATCCTAATAGAAGTGGCAACTGAGCCGAACGGCTCGTCAGTTCGGCCGCTCGGCTCAACAAAAATGAGCCGAGCAAGCTCGGCTTGTCTGATGGGCGAGCCGCTAGCCGAGCTGAGCCCACGAGCAGGCTCGTGGGCTGATCCTTTATACGAGCCGGCTCGGCTCATGGCTCGTATATAAAAAAATTAAAAAAAGGTCAGTGACCAGAACTGTCACTGAATTAACCGTTCTGGTCAATAGTGGCGAAACAGTTCAGTGACCGTTTGGTCCTTTTATTTATTTTTATTTATTTTCATTTCATTTTTCCCTATAAA
>CAIGRP010108902.1:0-19317 GCA_903798385.1 Fraxinus cuspidata | reverse complement strand
TATATATATATATATATATATATATATATATATATATATATATTATTGTTTCAAATTTGATCTTGAAAATATTTGTAAATTGCAAATAAATACAAAATTTTGTTAAATATTGATTCTAAAATTCAATTCATATTTAACCTACTACTGTTTTTTCTAGAATTTTAATCTGAGTTAGCGAGATTTAAATTTACTTTTTCGTACATTAGTATTATAACACAAGTATCAAATGTTTATCACACGAACTTTAAAACCTCTTTGTACTCAAGAAATACACCTCTTATTTATCAACAGATCCATTAAAGCGAATCACCTTCATTTCAAAGAGAACTAAATCTTTAAATAATTTAAATTTGAAAATAAATTTATCGAGGTACGATGACCTCAAAAAACATAGACTGCACAATAGTTAGGGAAGAATAAAATAAACTTGATTCCTTGTCAAATTCCAATGGGACCATAAATAATTTGGACCTTTCCCCAAAGAGATAAGATAAGACATTAATCATTTGTATGTTTACATTTTTAAATATAGATAAGTAAATAAAGTAAGTGAAACATATAGTCATAAACCGCGTAAGTTTGACTGATTTACACACCAAATAATTCAAATATTTAATTTAAACCTAATGGACATGGGATGTCATGAGGCAAACTCATGCTAAATATTTAATTTAAACCTAATGGACATGGGATGTCATGAGGCAAACTCATGCTAAAATATGAAATTGGCTGGTGGATGCCAACATGCCACGGGCAAACGTCAGGTGGGGTGACACCATGATTATGCCTTCAAAAAGTTGATCCAATCTTTTATAATTCTCATTTACCATCACTACCAAATAAAAATTGGATATATCTCGATCACACTCCCATCTTTTAAACATAAGATTTGTATGAATTAGGTCCCAATTTTGAAAAGTTGTAAATTTCACAACATATTTGATTAAAATTAAAGTCTAGTTTTTAATCATTAGACATGGTGCGTAAATCCTACCCCCACCTATTGGAATTAGTAAAAAAGCTCTCTATATAAAACTTGATTTATGTTTTACCTATGTCGTCTATTTTTTAATAAAAAGATGTGAATATTCTCTTTTATTAAAACAAAATGAACATAAAGAGTTAATTGCAATCATAGTCCATATTTTTTTAAAAAATGGGCAAACGAATCCTAAATAAATAATTTAAAAATTAAAACTAAAAAAAAAAATTCACGTCCTCTTCCTCTTTTCTCTCCCACCACCACTACCATATCAATTAATATCCTAGCCCTTTGCCTCTTCGGGGTGGTCGAGTTGGTGGAACAGGTGAATGCAGAGATCAAAGATCACGAGGTCACACGGACTTACCTAGTGCGATTTACCTCTCTTGTGTGGTTTGTGGGTTATTATATATGGAGCGAGGTTTACCTAGTGTGCACTCATAGTGGTCGGGCCTTCGCCCCTTTCGGGGTGGTCGGGGCTCCATTGGCGGGAAGCGGCTGCCGGTTCCTACGTCAACATAAAAAAACTATCCTGACCCTTCCCTTTATTATTTGGTTATTTCTCTTTACAACCTCAAATTCCATTTCCGAACCCCAAATTTGAAAACCATTCACAATCTCTGTACAAAATGGCATTGGTTGACATCAGAAACTATCAGCGAAAATGGAGATAGAGTTAATGAAGAAAAGGATAAGGTAAGCAATGGATGGTCAAGATTGAACCTCAAATGGGTGGATTTGTTGCTGAACCCTAATTCGGATAACCTAGTGGCCTTGGGATTGAACCTCAGATAGGTGAATTTCTCGGTTTTCAATTTTTGATTCTTGATTTTGATAGTCCAATAATAACTAATTAAGAATTGGTGAATCGGTTTTTAAAACTTTTTCAAAAAAGAAACTTAAATCAAGTAAGTAAAGAACACGTTGATCGATTAATAATTGTAAGCAAATAAAAGCGGATAAATCAAACAAATAATAAATACAAATGAAATAACGATAAGTAAAACGGTAGAGAGGATGCAAATGATATAATTGTAAAGGTTCGATCCAAAATAATGATATATATTCTCCGTTATTAAACTCTCTGACACGAGCAAGATATTTTCACTATATTGATTGACCATTTACAATGCTTCCATGATTTACAAATAAGGAACATTGACTTTTGTACAATATTGAGTTTTACGAGACCTCAATATAACCTATATCATTGAGTTTTATGAGACCTCAATATGACTCATACGGTGACTTACAACAAAGAGCACCATTATTATATCATTGAACTTTCACGGGATCTCAATATGACCTATAAGTTTCGAGAAATGATTTTACAACGAAGTCTTTATCTTTACAAATGATAAAAAAATGAATTAAGTATTAAGAGAGACTAATACTTCAATGAATAGCAATAAATAATAAATCAAGTGTTAGATACGAAAGTTTTGATGAATACGATGATTTTAAAGTATAATTTAATCAATCAAAATTTTTCAATGAGAAGATGAAGAATAAATAAATACATTGTAAATTCAAAAAATCTTCTCAAAATATCTCTTTTAATAAATTATTGTAATAAATTAAGTACTAAGAGATGATGAGAAACTTTCACAAATATGATTAATCAAAGTTCTTGATAAAGAAGTAGAAAAATTAGATGTAGTGTAAGTTCCAGGTTTTTTCTTCAAAATATATCTCTCTTTTGTGACTGATAGAAATAAGTTAAGTATAAAAAGAAATATGAAAAACTTTGATGAAAACGATGATTAAAGAGTTTCAATCAATCAAAGTTTTGATATGAAGAAACAAATGAAATGCAATGTAAGCTCAAATAATAGTCTTGCTCAAATGTATCGCACTAAAATGTTCTTTAAAATCTATCTTGAAAAATAGAAAGAGTGGGGGTATTTTATAATTATAAAGTTCAAAAAGCAAAACAATATGTCGAACCGGACAACAAATCAGACGTACGCCCTCATGTCCGAACGACCAAAATAGTCGTTATGCATTTGAAATCACAAACTTTGCAAAACTTCTAGGATTTGGACGAGTATTTGGACGTTCTCGTGCTCAGATCGGACATCCAGTTGGTTTGGCCGATTTCCATTTTTGATCCCGTTTGATCAAATTTGAATGTTTTGACAAATGTACACTTTTGAAAGGTATTTTTAACTAGTTTTCAAGATAAATGAAATATGATCTAAGTTCAAACATTATTTTGAAAATTAATTTTACATTTGATAATAGTATTTTTGTATAATTGATAATCTGATTGGGGTTTTGAATTCTTTAATAATCTGATTGGGGTTTGCTTTATCGGAACTTTGCCAAGGCTATGAAGGCATGTTGGTGGCACCCACCAACATATGATAATTTGATGAGTGGAACGATGGCAAAAGAGGTGGTAGTGTGGCCTCTATGGGAGAATTTTCCATTGATTGGGGATTCACAAATCGATTTGAAGGATTTAAGATTTGTGTAGTTTTACGAGGAATCAACTACATCATTTTTGAAGAAGGTGGTGGTGTGGGTTGAATTAGTGGGGTAATGTAGTTGTTAGGCAAATTGTTGTTAAACGACCTCCCGAGAAATGATTTTAAGTCATTATTTATTCAGTCAGCATCGATCAATGACTGAAATTATATATCTACATCACAAATGTAACGACATAAACCTACAACATATTTGGGCCATTTGAAGTAGCCTAATTTATTTAGAGCTACTCATAGCCAGACTCATAATTCCTTGGATGACTTTTGGTATGTAGCCTATTTATTCATTACCTATCATACTCTTGGGTATTTAACCTAAAGCCTGCCTATTCTTTTATATATGTTGGCTCCCGTTTGTGTTGGCTGTGTGAGAAATGTTATTGCTGCTCTTTCCTATGAGAGTTATTGGATGCGCCTCTGCTTTATGCTTCCTGTGCAGTGTTCTCGTCTCTTCCTATTCTTTCAGCCTTTGTAGCTATTGTGTGGTTGCAATAATCATCACCCATGTCCTTAGTGGGCAATCAAATAGTAACTAGTTTGAGTGTGGTTTGTGATTTTGGGTTTTGTGACATTGTGGTGTCGATTTCGATGTATACATATATATATATATATAGTCTGAAATTCCTTTGGTGATCAATTTTCATTTCTACAGTAGTGGAATTTTAGTGGTGGTGGCTCTAGCAGAGGAAGAAGGATGGATGGTGGATCTTTCCCATAAGGCTTCTTTGCAAGAAAGTGAAGAGGATTGTGAAATTATCTTCATGGAACCATGAGTGTTTTCTGGTGAACGAAATTAGAGCTCTAGCAGCTGTAGAGGTGGTGTTAAGATAGAGCTCGTGGTTGCAAAAAATGACAGTGGAAGAGTTCAGGTGGTGGAAGAGAAGGAGCAAGATGAAGTGATTTTTATTTATTTATTTATTTGAGATTTATTTGCACTTTTTTGAAAATTTTGGGAATATGGTTGCAATTAGTTTGTATTATTTTATTTTATTTTTGTTTTATTTAGCCTTGTTTGGTATGAATTAATATTATTTTTTATATATTTTTTCAGAATTTGATAAAATTTATGATTGAAAAGTTGTGGGAATCATCAAATATGTGGTTAAAATTAATTGTTGAATTTTAATTAGATTAAAATCTAGATTTTAATGGGTACCAAAATGGGCCAAAAAAGAAGATACATTCGTTACTTTACAACTTTTTATCGAGAAAATGGATGAAAGAGGTAAAACAAACTTTAAGTTTCATGCAAGGACCTTTTTTATAAATTCTAATAGGGGGCCTATTGCGCACCATATCCAATAAATAGTATAATATATCTCTTGTAATTAGTGATGGAGCTAAGGAGGGAAAAAATTCTACTAGACTGATTCATCTATGATATATTAAATGTCATATCAAGTATTTTCTGAGACTATTCAATTAATTTAGGAAAAATTGCAGTCGCAGTCCTAAACATTTTCGTTTTTTGCAGACTTTAGTTCAACCTTCACTTTGTGTCACCACAAGTCTCAAACCTTTGAGAAATTCGCATATGTAGTCCAAAATGACGGAAAACGTTGGTTTCACCATCAATTGACCTCAAAAAGGGAAAAAGGCAAATTTTGTCCAATTAAAACGGGGCATATTCATCCATTCCAATTCCCCTTTTCTACTGTGCTAATCAATGTTCATTTCTCTCCTTTTCTAGGTATTGTATATTTGGTTTATAGAGAGGAGCAATTGAATATGTGGGTTTGATTTGCTTTCATAAGATTAGGTTAGGGTTTGTGGGTTTGATTATGTGGAGGCGATAACTGGCAGTGGCAGCAGATGTCAGATGCGAAGGAAAACCATGGCTGGTGGTAGGGGTGCCCAAACCACCACAGAATTGAAAAAGCAAGAAGTAAAAATTGCCCTAATTTGGTACCAGATGTTACCGAAAAGCCCTCGAGTCCCAAGAAAATTAGAAAACTACACCCATCATCCATAATTGAGTCAGATTCCTACACTCGAGCTCTTAAAGTTCTCTCCTTCCGCTCTCCCTTTGATTATGAGGTCTCTCAGGCTCCTTTAGCTTCTATCTCGAGTGCTAATACTTTTCCCAGTGGGGTGTCTCATTTCTTGAACAAATACTTGGATAGCCGGAAAAGGCAAAAGAAGTCTCATTCAGGTTCGAAGAAGAAGTCGTCATTCTCGGTGAGTTAGCGTGGAGGTAACATTTGGGTTGAGACTGAGGAGTACTTTCGTGAACTGAATGTGGAGATAGTCGAGAGGCTCCACAAGGTTTCAAATGTCAGGTATTCTGGTGACGAGAAGTTCTTCTTTGTATAATAATGATAGTGTGCGCACTGCTGACGAAAAGTTTACAACAGCAAGGTTGCAAGTGCTTGTCAAAATGATGGTTCTAATTCAACAAATGGATTTGAAATAGAAATAGACGAAAATGCCCCTGTTTTAATTGGTCAAAATTTGTCTTTTTTCCATTTTTTAGGTCAACGTATGGTGAAACCAATGTTTTCCATCATTTTGGACTGTATCTGGAAATTTCTCAAAGGTCTAAGACCCATGGTGTCACAAAATGAAGGTTGAAGTAATAAAAAAAAAAAAAAGTTTGAGACCACAGCTACAATTTTCCCATTAATTTAGCAGTAGATAAATTGTTAAGGTTCACGTACATTTATTTATTTTCAAAATCATTCATTTAATTTATGATACTAATTATTCTCCAAATTCACATAAACACCATTTTGTCTAAGCTAATTTTTAAAATCATGAGTACACTATAATAAATTAAATATCACTATTCTTAATATAATTCAATTATTTTAATAATACTTACTTTTCGTTTTAAGTTTATTTTTCGTTTTTCAGTATGTATTAATTTTCCAATTAAAAATCCTCCCAACATTCCCTAAACCATTCATATACCTTGTAATTAACAATTAATTCCTTAAAAGCCCCCACCCTTCTTCATAGCCTTTGCCTTGCAGAAGCAAATATGTATGTATGTAATTGATGGGTTTGGTTTCTCAAAAGAGATAGATTATCTTCATGTACACTTTATATATTTTCGGGATTATTTAATTAATTTAGGAGTATATAGAATTCATCGGAATGGCTTAAAAGAGTTATTTGTCTCTTGTAATTATAGATAAAAAACAATAAATATAAAATTTTGTCAAAAAATTACTCTCCCATTCCAATGCATATTAACAGAATATTTGAAAAACTTGTTCAAATATTTATTAGAAATAAGGTATGCTAATTAATTGAAGGTAAATATACAAATGCGACCAAAGAATTGAAGACGTAAGTGTAAAAACAAGTAACAATAAGCCTTTATTGCAATAAAAGTTGTAGTGCAAATAATAAAAATAGTGATTTAATTATAATTATTCATAAGTAGACAGGTGATGCTCGAATAAAATAAGACCAAACTACTCTTTACCCAATATGTACCACATCAAAATGAAACTATACCAAGTCAAAGATTCAACTTACAAGGAATTCGAAATATTTATTAAAATCATTTACTTAAAATATAAGTCTTTTTAATTGACTCATCGCTCAATTCAAATAGATAAATAAGTCACGGAATGTTAGGTTAACACCTCTATCTCAACCCCATCTTCCTTATCTCAGCCTCTCTCACTGATTATTACTTATACTATTTCTTTAATAATGTCCTTGTTATAGCAATAAATAAATCCTCATTTAGTTTTGGGTTAAACCACTATCCTATAATCTCCCAATCATTTAATAAATTTTGCACATATTAGTATGATTCAGTCTATTATTATCTACATTTTCACAACCCGAAATTTCAATCAAATTAAATCCTCAAATTATTAATGATTTTGGAGGAAAGAATTAGACTCTTCTTTCAGTCCTTTCCTCTTATCCATATTTTTGGCCTTTTCATATAGTAGAGCCCTCCTCCACCGTTGCATCAGCCAAATTTATATATACATACAGGGCCTATATATATAGGCTGAGAGAGAGAGAGAGAGAGAGGAGCCCTTGATGGTGTAGCCCTCCATCTCCACTGTATCAGCCAAATATTAATATATACAGACAGGGGGCTATATATATAGGCTGACAGAGAAAGAGAGGGAAGATTAAATAGAAAAGTGGGCTTTGATTGATTATATATATTCTGATGGTGCAATTTGCAGCTGCCAATACTATGGATCTTGGAAATTTTAGTAGTATTAGCAGTGTCAGCTTCCACTATAATTCTGATACTAGTTTTAGTTGCAGATACTTCTATTTATCATCAGCAGTCTTGTCCCTGTCTTCCTTGTGTTTTGGAAGTTCCAATTTATTGTCCTTAATGGCTTTTATTAACTCCATTATTAGGTCTATCTCTAATTTAATTCCCAAGCCTTTCTCTGAACAAGGGACAGCTTGAATTTCAATTTTCTATATCATAATTTTTTTTCTTTTTTCCCAATGCTTTTCTTGATGAATTTACTGCTTTTATGGGAGTATAGTAGCACAATCTCTTGCCCCTCGAACCTAATTTCAGCTACCCTTCTGTTATTTTCTTGAAAAAATTGTCTTTTATAATCAATTTTCAAGAATACTCTCTTATTGCAACACCCCTTTTGTTCTGTTTTTGAGAGCTTGGAAGATTTCCTTTCTCATTCAAGAAAATTCAAGAAAATGTCGTGTCTTTCTCTTCATGGGCTTAATTATCAGCAGATGAGGATGGTTTCTGGTGGGGTGAATGCATCTTCACCAGCTATGGCTTCTTTGGGATCTCGTGGCAGGTATTTGATCTTCTTTAATGCAAAAATGTAATAAATTTTACTGGATTTGTTATAAAATAAAATGTAACTGCTTTATTATGAGTATGAAGTTTGATGTACTATTTTTTATTGTACTTGTTTTATGTAAAGTTATAGTAAGTGGATTGGGGAGGCATTTGTGCTACTACTTCTAGTACTTGGCAATTCCCAATATCCCTTTATTCTTTGCGATCATCAGGTATGAATTTAATAGTTGTGGTGGAATTTGGAGTGGTTTTGGGAAAGGAAAGAGGAACAATTTGATTGCCACAACTGGGAATGCTGCCCTTAAGAAGAGGAGATTGAGTAATTTGCCTCTGTGTTCTTCTGCTCTGGCGGAATCCCGAAATTCACCCAGAGCCAACATCTATAAGGAGGTTGGAGTTTATTTCTTTTAAAGTAATGTATTCCTTCGGTTTGATCTAGTTCTACTGTTGATTTAATAATGAATTTTAGCCATGTAGATTATCGATATCGGTTGTTACTTTGTTTACACATCTAGCAACTTAGTAACACAGTCGATTTTGAGAATTTACTGCTAATTTTGAAAATATGTGAAATTCTTTTAATCCCTGATTTATATTATGATGATCTATCAGGTTCTTGAAGCTGCTAGGGAAAGATTTACTCAGGAAATTTCTTTCCAGTCCAAGGACAAAGATATCTCACTTGCGAAGGTAGTAATTTATTCTTGGTTCCCACTTCCTGTTTGAGGTGGTTAATGTGCAATCAAAATAATATATACCTTTCTTGATCTGGTTTCCTAGTTGATCCTCTTTAGTTAAGGTGTACATAATATCTTGAATTCGAATTTTTTGATTGAATATTCTCTATTTCTGAATTGCTGCTAGCATTTTGGTGACCATTTGTTATAGTGCTAGTGGTACCATTATCATTTCATTCTCAGTTTTGTGATTGGTCTTCTCTTCCCCAATTTGCTGCTACCACTTAGTGAACAGTTGTTAAAATATTAGTGGCTCCAATAACCTCTATAACTTCTTATGACAGGCAAAATATGTACAGTTGCTGAAGTCCGTGTATTGAGTTTCTTCATTCTTATACTTATTATACGAGTTTGTCAGCGTCTCTTTTGTTTATGTGTTTCGGAATCTTTTCTGTAGGCTTTACTTTATGTTGCTGCTGAAGATGAGGCATATTTGGCTTTAAATCGGGAGTTGGACTCCCATTCACTCAATAATGAAAGGAGAGGTTTGTCATCACCTTCTGATGCTGAAGAGTGGGATTATGTGGAGGCTATGCTTCTAGCTGGAAAGAATATAAGTGAGTGGCTGTCCGAGTTGGATGCCATTGCTAAGCAAGTCGAAGCTGAGCTGGTTTCAAGAGATATAGGATGTGATTTGGTAGAAGTTTTGGAGGCAGTGAACAAAGTTCTTTTTGAGTTGAGAGGTTTCAAAAGGTCATCCATAGTAACAGATTCGAAGTGTTCATACCTGCACTTTGTATTAAGCTCTGGATGTGCCAGCGGTATACCTTCATCATTCTATTCTCCTAACGCATCTTAATTATTAGTTTATATTTCCAAGATTACATAATTTTTTATTTAAGTTAATTTGCATAAGACCACAGCTAACTTTCTACGTTACCATATTGCCAGCAATTTTGCTCAGTGTAATTTATATTGAGGTTTGTCGAAGACTTAATCTGACCATTGTGGGATCTCGAGTTGGGGATAATTTTTTGATATGGCCACCAACTGGGAATCCTGAGGTATGTTGATTTTCTGAACCCATCAGTAATGTCATGGATTTATGCCTGTCATGGTCATTTTCAAAGTGACATGTATAATAGATAATCTTATGGCTTGTTTGATGAGATGCATTATACATGATAGTATTTGGAAGAAAATAAGCTAAAATCTTGTCCATTATACCGATGTCTTGTCCAATATTGCTTAACAAAAAATCAATTTACAGTTTCAAATTTGTCTTGGTTTGACCATGCTCGGTCTCAATTTCTAGAGTCTGATATGGCTACCTTTTTGCCACAATGCAGAGGCTATTCAAAGTAACTTCTGGACACAGCTTGTTTGGGGTTGTCAATGGGAAGTGTGTGGATGACCCCAGATCTAAGGCCTCTGACATAAATAGTAATTCGCTCTTGGGGCTTGACATTGCTGCAAATCAAGATATTATTGGGATCGCTTTGGCAAATTTGATGGTAAGCTCTATCATGCCAGCAATTCTGTGGTGCATAACTTCAGCTCTTAATCTTTAGTTTTGCCATCCAACAATTTTATGGTTCCAACCATGGAAATAAAAGGTTTATACATATTGCAGAGGATTTACTGGAAACGGGCTTCAAGAAAAAATTACGGATTGATGCTGACTTCTCCCCTTAGGTCTGTTTATAAAGCCGGTGAGAAATTTAACAAGAATGATGGTGCAAATGTCCCTTTGTTGCGCCCTCAGGAGCTGAGGTAACCTTCTTGTATTCTCTTTATGACTCGACTACTACTTTTGCTCATTTTTCTAATTTTGATGGTGTGTATTTGTCTGTATCTGTTTTTAAATGCTTATATTGCAAGATTGGCATGTAGAATCAGGGAATTATGATTTTGTACTCATCTGGAGGGTTCACTTTTGGTGCGCATGCTGAATGTCCTTTATGTTGATAAAAATTTAATCCCCTGAGCCTCCGTGTCAGAATTAATGGTTTAATACATACGATTCAAATGTGTGAATTGGATAAGTCTCCGATTTGCGTGATAACTATACATGACTTTTTAAATGCAAATGGTGCATATCAAAGAGTCGTGTTATTTCGAAAGTGTAACCATTCACAAACGTGCATGATGAAAAGTCATGACCTTTTGATAGGGTGCAATTTACACCATTAAATATGAAATAGTGCGATGTAATGGTTCAAAATAATATTGCCTAAAGATGCGACCATTAGTGAGAGAGACATTGAAATCTATAAACGGGATCTCCAAATTCCATTTTTTTTTTCACTCCAAATAATTAATTTCTAATTCTTTCATTTTCCAAATTATGTCAAAAGTAATTTCCAAGTTATTTTCGACTTTTGTGTTTGATATATAGTGTTTGATATCTTCCATTCTAGAAAAGTACAGTCAACCGTTCGTTCGTCCGGTAAAATTAATGTTGTGTTATATTAATTTTGAAAGAAGCATGGTATCTTAGAAGATAAAACGTCAATTTAATCCTGTTAACACCAGTGTTGGGTGCGAAATATGTCTTAAAGAGATTTGTAGTTGTATACGTCGATTCATTTGATCTTCTAATTTCTACATTTAAGTAAGTCGAAGTTTGTGCACGTTTCTTAGTTTCGATAAGTCAAAATTTTATTCAATATTTTGCAAGTCTAAGTCATGATTTTTATCGTCTTTACATGTACATATTTTTTGTTAACAGAATATAATTCATGCACCAATTTATCCAACATGAACCAAATAAATAACGAAATGCACAAGCCATGATACCTATTTTTCATCGCTATGGAAATATAACTATTTAAGCAATAATGTGTAGTACTGTAGCTTGTGCATAACATACTGTTTCGGATGTTATATTCTTTTCTAGACTCGCAATCATGGCTTCCCAAAGATTGCTGATTCTGCAACCGCACAACTGGTCCTTGAGACGAGATTATGGCATGATGTTGTACTATAGTAGGTATGAAGTATGAACTAAGAAACTTTATATTCCGGTTATTTACGTTTTTCACCATTATTATTTGAGCTATTCTGTGGTAAACTACCATCAACTTTTATAAATTACAGAGAATACGAGGAAGCAGTCCAAGAACTTAGCATCTGCATGGCTTTTGCCCCGGAAGAAGAGGCCGAAGTGCTAGAACCATTTGTCGAAAAATTACATCTGATGCGGCTTGAATCATCGTGGAAATCTTTGGGGCAAAAAGGTCGGCTAGCTGTTCCTTGACTTTGTTTTCTGTACAAATCGTAGTTAATACTTATCGACATGCTTACTTATATGATAGTTTGTATAATAACTTCTATAATGGATCTTAAGCTATAAACTTACTTCTGTACATATTTTCCTTGAAACCATGTTTGATTTGCATGGCTCGAGAATTATATTGGTACGTATAGAAAATAAATGCAGTCTTAGCTAAATATGAATTTACCTCAGTCAGTAAGGCAAGATGCTCTTGGAAAGTGAGTAAGGCTCCTTTGAATGAAATTCAGTGTGATCTCGAGAGACATATCTTCATCTATACGATCCCAGGTATTGAGATCGATACGATTTTTGACTCTATTTAAGAGTTTCGCGAAGACATACACAGATTGCAGGTACAATAACCATTTTCATTCACACTCGTGTGGATTTTCGTGGATATTTGTCGCTTGTTTGGAATAGCTTCTACTTATTTAGAGAGAGCTTTTTAAAGAAGTCGCATCGGGTTAGCTTTCTCTGGAAGTTATTGTAATAAGACAAAGCACTTCTAAAAATTTATTTGAACAAGTTATAAATCGGTTTCTTAATTCCAAAAGTAGTTTTTCACTTTTCAAAAGTCATTTCAAATAGGTCATTCGATTCCTATTGCTGTCTCTTTACAGACAGAGATCGTCACTTCC
Source organism: Fraxinus cuspidata (assembly GCA_903798385.1). NCBI lineage: Eukaryota > Viridiplantae > Streptophyta > Magnoliopsida > Lamiales > Oleaceae > Fraxinus > Fraxinus cuspidata. The sequence goes on along the minus strand of CAIGRP010108902.1, from coordinate 6,495 downwards.
TCTGGAATGGTGCATAAAATTTACCACATTAGGAAGTAGAGCTCCTAGTGATATAAAATGTTAAAAGAGAAAAAAATAAAAATAAAAAAGGGTAAATTCGAGGTATATCCAACTCTCAGATGACCCTGATAAAATTTGTGGGTACTTCAAAAAATATATTACTTGGTAAAGAATTAAAGAGGTGAAGTCGATAAGAATTAATGAATGAAACTCGATGACAAGAAAAATTCTTGGATTTATTCATATCTGGTTTATTTTTTGCTCGACATGACATGATTTCAGAGGGAACACAAAGTGTATACTTATCAAGTTGTCTTTGTAGAACAGTAAGGTGCCTATCCATCTTAATCAAATTGATCAATGGCCTACTTATTTTGCAATATTTGTACCATTCATTTAGCAACTATAGTTTGGTGGCACCAGATGGATAAGTGTGGGTACTTAAAATGTAAAACCAAGTGGGAATGTAAAGTAGATAAGCTTTGAAGGAGTAGGCCGCTAACACCCATCCACCCACCAACCCTCTCTAATTCATCCACATCGTTATGTTAGCCTAATTATTGTCCTAATGTATGTCATAAATAGGGAGTCGTCTTTAAAATTTATTATCATCATCAAAAAGAGAGGAAGAAAGACTAGAGAAGATAGGAGTGCAATTTTCTCTTGCAAACCTTTTTCATCATAGTAAATTACTGCAACGACGAGAGATGACGTAGTCTCACATTGAGACGAATCTCTATATATCTTGCGTGTTCTTGAGTGTTCATTTTTTTTTCTCTGTTTTTTTTTTTTTTTGAATTGATTGCTTTTGATGTAATAGAATTAAGGTTTATAATTCTCAACACATTAATATCTGTGTCCAAAAATGCATTTCTTAGCCCTTGGATGAAGAAAATGCAGGAAAAAATCGCGTCAAACTCTAAATGATTGGTTAGACAGTAAATTTATGGGTATTTGTGATGATCGCCGTTGATTAAAAATAACATTATCGTTTATAGTGGGTTTGTCCTCCTGATTTGAATAATGCTATTTATCTCGACTTGATGTCAATCATCAATCACTGTCAAGTTGTCACAGTTGGTAGTGACAACATGACGGTGATGATCGAGGTGATAAATAATTTATTTTGATTATTTCTGACTCGAGATTGTTTTACTATTGAAATGAAAAGAAAACAATAAAAAGAATTGGAGGCAGTTACAGTGGGAAAACAACTATGGATCTTGTTTGGAACAACTGACTAAATAGAATTTAAGGTTTTTCTTTTCAATGATTGATACTATATAGATCTTGTTTGGAACAACTGACTAAATAGAATTTATGGTTTTTCTTTTTAATGATTGATACTATATAGATCTTGTTTGGCCCGGTGATTTTAATCCAAGTCAAAGTCAAACAATCAATATTGAGCACATCTTTTATGTGTCCCACAACTTTCCAACCACACATTTCAAAAACTGCTATCAAAATCTACTAAAAACTAATTTTAATATCCACCAAACACCCTCGTAATATCTTACTGAAACTGTTCTTTTTAACAATTTTTTTCCCCATCTAATCTTTGGATTGTTTTTTCCATTAAAAAGGGTAAATTGCACATTTAGTCTTCAACATTTGCTCAAAATGGCAATTCTGTCTCAAGTTCATTTTCGTCACAATTCCATCTAAAATTTCCATAAATTAGCAGAAATCGTCATTTTCCGTCAATTTTAAACATTGATCAGTCATTTGAGATGCAGAATCTATTTATCAAAGGGAAAAATTGTCAAGTCACTTCGTTTGAACAAGCTAATATATTTTTTAAGATAAAAGAAAAAATCGTCCTCTTGTTTAAATAAATAAATTTAAATAGAAAACAAGACTGAAAGAGAGAAGAAGGGAAAAATTACATAACTACAAAAGGTTTCAAAATACATTTTCAAAAATAACAAACTTATGGAATTTTTAAAAAAATCTGATGGTCACATTTTGTGACCCTTGATAACATTTTGTGATGTATAATTTAATTAATTAGCTCATGGTCAAAATAATACAATTTTTTTCTTTATTACGATCACATGCTAGTAACAAAACACACAGTTCACAATCATGAAGATACAATTTATGGGTCACAGTCACATATTTTAGGGGTAAATCACACGTTTTATTAGGTCACAAATTAATTATTATCCAATTATTTGGTTACAAACAGTCAAATACTCTTCAATTCACCCACCGTACTCCATTGTCTGCATCATCAAGATCGCCATCATCACCTCCAATTCACAATCCACCACCACCACCCTCACCTTAAGTCCACCACCACCACGACGTCCACCTCCAACCATCTTGTAACAACCACCACCAAGCATCTGTGCCTAGTCCACCCCTTCATCCAACTCTCGCTTTTTCAACATCTACTGATCATGTCCACTTCCGTCCTCCTCCATGGCCACCCCGTTGGGATCTGCTGCTATTGGATTATTCAACAAGATGGTGTCAGAGCTCTCTTTTGCGGCGTTTCTTCCACCAAATACACCACCATCTCCATCACTAACATACCACTACGACCTGCACTTCAGATTCACAATCACAACCACAACCACAACCAGTACCTCAACCTCTAACCCACCACCTCCACCTTAATCCAAAATACCCAAACCATCGATCTACAATAATTTTCGTCACGTTCAATCAATTTTGCTGCGTTTCTTCCACCAAATACACCACCATCTCCATCACTAACATACCACTACGACCTGCAGTTCAGATTCACAATCACAACAACAACCACAACCAGTACCTCAAACTCTAACCCACCACCTCCACCTTAATCCAAAATACCCAAACCATCGATCTACAATAATTTTCGTCACGTTCAATCAATTGACAACGTTGACTCAATATACGACGTAACAATATAAGCGATAATGTTGTTTGCCAATTAGTCATCGTTTATTAGGTTTTGGGGTTGTGAGGTTTAGGGTGGTGTCAGGTAATGTGAAATTTGACTTTTGAAAGAATTAATTTAAATCTTGATTTTTGAAATATAAAGTTAAAAAACACGGTCTGGTATAATTTTTCCAAAATGAAAAAGGAAATTCTGAGCCTTAGAGGCACCCTAGGCCCTAATCTAACGGACTGGCCCACTCCGCATGCAGACCGTTTGATTTTGGCACAAAAATTATTCGATAATATTTTTATGTATTTATTTTATTTCTTCAATTCATATATTTTAAGAGACACCACACACACCTATTATTTAAAATATCTAAATAGTACAATGCATTATTTTTATTTCTATTATACTGTAATATAAAAGTAAGTGATATTTCACAAATTGCATCGCTCATAAAATTAATCCATTTAACAACAATTTTATCACTCCCTTCACAATATAACCTTATCATTCTAGCTCATAAATCCCAAAATTTATCTCGCTCAAGATGGACACTTCATAATTGAAACCCTAAAATTCCTTTTTCTCTATATCATTCATTACGCACTCCTCTGGTTTGACGGAAGGTAAGGTAACGAACACCTAAAAAATGAAAATCTGGATACACCTCGTCGCATTACCGGTTCCCTAAATATTTTGCCAAGATTTAGAGGTCATTGGTTATCGATTATTTGATATACGCCATTTACATAATCATCTTGAATTCAATAAGAAGACACCCTTAAACAACAATGGTGAAAAGAGCACGGCCTACCCTGAAATTTATGAGACCCTAGACAACAAATAGTTACGAGACCATTAAATATAATATTTTTAGTAAGCGCAGAAGTCTCTTCACACTAATTGTGGGGATTGAAATTCAATTTTTCTATAGCTTTTGAAAAATGAAATGAGCACTTTTAGAATAAATAACTTTTTTTTTTTTACTTTCATAAAAATTAATTTATAATTTTTAAAGAAATTTTATAAGGTTAGCAAAAAATTATATGGGAGATCTCTCTCTCTCTCTCTAAATCTTGGTAGATAGGAAAAACACAACAAAATACAACACTTCATTTTTTTTTTATGCATTGATTCCTTTTTTTTAGATCTTGGAAGACAGAAAAACACAACAAAATATATCACTAAGCAATAGTTTAATTTTCATTTTATTTCTTAAACAAGAATGTAAGTTAAATACCTGAGTAATTTGGGCTTTCTATTTAGACTAATTTTTTTGTTGTTTTTTAAAGGGCTAGAGATCCAACTCAAAAAAACAAGAGGAAATTACACCAGTTACCTGTTTAAAATTAAATATTTAAAAATTACATCACATAATTTTTTATTTCCATACATACTGCAATACGAAAGTATATTTTAAAAGCAAGAAAATCACTTAGGGGATGTTCTCTTTGTATTTCGATTTTGTGTTTTGAGTGTCCATTTTGAAATTGTTGAAAATATATTCTTTTTGACATTTTGAAAAATTATTTAGAAAACACCAAAAACGCGTTTTGAAAATTTTGACTTGATTATAACTGAAAAAACCTAAAATGACAAATTTATCGTTTTTGGGTTTCTTTATAAATTTTTAACTTGTTTTCAAAAACTTATTTTCGAAAATGGAAAATAGAACACTTTTTCACTGTTTTGAAAAATCGAAAACAGAAAATAGCTTAAAATGGTAAAGAGAACAGACCCTTAACTCTTCAAATTCTACTAAATTAGTTTGCGGGTAGCACGCCATCATTGATTAAATCCCACAGAATTAGCTAAAATCGCCGTTCATCCACAAGTTGCTCCCTTGTATCAAATCATTCCAAACCCTTAGTTCTAAAAAAAATAAGAAATGTTTCTTATTGTACTTCTTGTTATTTTTGTTCTTTTATTTATATATTTGAACTACTTATATACTTCTTTATGTATTTTTCCCTTCTGACCATGTCTGTTAGTTTAGATTGTGAAGAATTTTGAGCTATTTTCTTCCTAGGCACGTGCTTGAACATTGGAGCTTTATGTCTTTTCTTCTTGGATGTACATCTCATTTTATTAATCTGTTTGGTTAAGTTTGCAAGCACTAGTGATTTTGTGATTGGAGAAAATATGATCAATTTGGTTTTTCATTTCTACTATATGATGCTTGTGGTCTGATAGAATGTCTTTTGGAATTTGGAGCAATCACTCAATCTCATGATTAAATGTTGATGCTAAATTGTGCTTTATTCAAGATTCATATAAGTTTCAGAATTTTGGATGGATATATCGACTGTCATACATTCCATATTACTTCCTCAAGCGGGTGTCGAAATTCGAAACAACGACCAGCTTAACTATGCAAAATATCATTCATGGAAAATTTATTCAGTGTCAATATCACGACCTAACCATCTCCATTTAGGATCTCAAATTTTAGAGTTCCCTATTGCATCAGTTTATTAACACACAAAATAGTTGTATTGTCCCCCCCACAATGCATATGTTTAGATGTATATCATAATATTATTGTCATGCAACCACATGAACAACACAAAATGTGCAGACGACTACAAAAATATTAATTCCTTGATTCTCATTATTTTCAAAATATATCTTTCTCTTTTTTATTTTCAATCACACACTCTTCAATAAAAAAAAAGCATTACACAAAACTAAAAACTTTTCCTTATTTTTTAAACCACTCATTCTCCACAAAATACTATTTCAAAATGCATTATTTCCAAAAAACAATGAGGCTCAAACATGCTCTAAATGTCAGCTGAATAACACAAATATATACACTAAAATTTTGATAATAATCTCATAGTTTGGTGATGAACATATGATTACAAACCGCATACATCACAAAATCATACAAGCCATGATTCATATTTGATAAAAATATCTTAATAAAAAATGTAACATTCACCATGGCACGCTACAACAGTGTAAAACATGATTCCTTAAAATCAAATTCAGCAACCTCAGCAAATCAGAAAATCAGTTTCCCAGGAGCCTCCCTCTACTGTTTTTCTGCAATTGATTTTTAGTTGAACCTTCAACCAACTGGAGCCTTAGTTAATTGTTAGTTAATAACTGAAATGGTTCCCTTTTTTGTGTCTATAAATAACAGCACTAAGTTGGGAAGAAAGGGACTCGAAAAAGAGAAGAAAGAAAGTAGAATTTCTGTAAGTAGTAAGTGGAGATTGGAGAAAATCAATCTAAAAATTGTTCTACTGATTTATGGTGTATGAATGTAAAGTCTTATGTGAATAAAAGGTTGAGGAAGTCATACTTCCTGTTCCGTACCTGTTCTTCTTTTTCTTTCTTGCTGGTTTATTTTTGTGCTGGTTTTCTTTACTCCCGTTTCTGCTACATTGTTGGTGCTTTTTCCATTCTGTAAATTCTTTACATTGATTTGAAGCTGGGCGAAGATAATCACCCAACAAACACATATTACTATTCGATATATTGGAATGATGACATAAAAAACTAAAGATTGTTTTGTAGTCATTAAATATGTCATTCTTTTATGCTTTCATATGTGACTCAACGAAAGGTGTTGCTTACAAGTTCTCCTTGTAAGTGTTATGCTCTAGGTC
>CAIGRP010108901.1:0-16822 GCA_903798385.1 Fraxinus cuspidata | reverse complement strand
TAAAAGAATATTTAGAATCTACTTAAGTTAAGGATGTATTAAAATAAAAACAAGCATAATTGACTTTTATTAATAAACCAAACTTATCTTATACCTTAATTTAACCAAAAGATTAGAGAAAGTACTTTCCACGTAGGCCAGTTTTTACTTGGTCTACTAGCCTGGACAAATAGCACACTCCAGCAGGGGTATGAATTGGAGAAAAAGGAACCGGAGCCATTCCTGATAGCCGTTGCCTCATGTTTTCTTGTGGCTCAAAACAAAGCAAACACCGAATGGCATAGCCATAATTCACGTACAATAACACCATTGCGTTGCTCGAGTGAACACAAAAATGGCGACGGCATCAGAATTCTGCCGCACCGGACTCAATTGTTCATCCAAAATTCCATCTCACAATTCCCATGTCTATGCCTTCAGTTCCAATCGTTCTTTAAGTTTCAACAAAAGTTGTATTCAATTTTACAGCAGAAGTTACTCATCTACTAGTATACTCAGTTTTCGTACAAGAACACGGCGTAATTTTGGCATTTATTGCCAGGCTACTGATACCGACCTTCAGTCCAAACGCACCCCTTCCGCTTCCGATCTCAAATTCGCCGTCCTTGCTGGCAAGGACCGCCTCTCCAAGGTTAAGAAGTTACTGTTATTTACCGACGGATTATTTACCGATAGACTATAGTTTTTATTGCTAATGTCTCAGTAAATGAGTTATATTTTATTAATGAGTGAATATGTCATATGTGTATTGATATTGTAGGTGCCAACGACGAATATAAGGAATTTCAGTATCATAGCACATATTGATCATGGAAAATCGACTTTGGCTGACAAATTGCTGCAGATGACGGGCACAGTGGAGAGCCGAGAAATGAAGGAGCAGTTTCTTGATAATATGGACTTGGAGAGAGAAAGAGGCATCACTATCAAATTACAGGTCACTTATTTTAGTGACCACGGCCAAAACTAAAGAAGCATATCTACTAGATTTTCTCTTGTAATTTTTGTTGGTGTATATGTGTGTAAATTGCAAATTATAATTTGAATAACTTAAACAAAACAAAACAAAGTAAGAAATTTCCAGCGATTTTTTTTTTACACGTATTAATGTGGATCACAGTTTTTCTAGCGAGTGGATATTAGTTGGTGTAGAACTACGAAACAAAAGAAGGATTTCTGCAGCCTGGACTTGTACCATGGAAAAAACATGGTGCAAACTCTTGTACAAAATAGTTTGGCACTGACCGGAGTGCAATTTAGATTTATTCAAGTAATTATGAGTTATGTGAAACGTACGTCGAAATGGGTTAACTTATTTTTACAATAGTTGAAAATAACAGTTTTATGGACTAGACCACAGTTTTTATCCTGGGTGAGTATAGCTACTGGCATATTGTAGTTCTAAGGGCATTGGCTTGTTATGAATAAGTTTGCGGTGACAACTGACTCTTTGAGGAGCATGACATGTCTTTGGTGAAAGCAATGATTCTCTCCTATTGAACATTAGGCAGTAGGAACATCATGATACTGCTTTTGTCTTTCTGTTCTTTTTGGGATTTCCATGTATGATCAATTAATTTATGGATTTTCTCATAGGTTTATTATGTTAAAATAGGAACTTTTATCCATTGCTATTGTTTTATTGGGGTCCTGCAAGCTTTCCTATTGTAATTGAATGTTGACATCTTTTTGTTTTAGGCTGCAAGAATGCGTTATATGTATCAAAACGAACCATATTGCCTGAATCTTATTGATACCCCGGGACATGTTGACTTCTCCTATGAGGTATGTCATCAAAAGGCCTAACAATTTTTGAAGTTGTTATCATATGTGGTTGTTGACGACGTTTGTTAATTTATGAAGTAACATGTATTGTAAATACTTGAAATGGTTCTTATGGTAATGATCGTTTTGACGATAAAAAGCGACAGTTGGGTATTATTAAATGGAGATGATGTCTATTATTATGCTGTGGATTCGATTCCCATCTTGTTTTTTCCTTGCCAACTTACAAAACAGTTTGGGATAGCAAAACCGAAGAAGGAAAATCATTATAGGGAAGAAGTCAAGCCTGAAAAAGCTAGATCACTAAAAGTGTTCACCTGAGGGATAAGGTAAAATTACCTTCAAAGCTAAAAAGACTTTTTTTAGTGGAAAACTACTACATATGTGGAAGGTTGTAGATACCTCTTCAAGGTAAGCGTATCTTAAGTTATGAGGAAGGAGTCTAGCCTAAGGTTAAGCTCACTAGACAAAGCAAGTTCTCTTTACATAATGTACATAATGAGAGCGTATTTGCCCCCGAAGTTTGACTTCTTTTCTTCAATTGGGAAGTTTCCAGCAGAGAGACTGATGCCTTCTCATTTAGATCCTTCTAAAAGAGAATGTGACAAGTGACCCAATTCCAGATGTTGACACATTGCAGCTTCTGATTTCTCCTCACAGCTGTGGTATATTCCTTATTTCTCTGCTTACCTGTAAACTGCAGTTTCCCTGTCAACATAAACTTCTAATTTTGATTCTCAAAGAAAGAAATGGTCCTAAATAGTTCTCCTTCTATCTTATCTTCTTTCTATCCAGGAGCCTATTACAGAGCTCGGTTCCCAAGATTCTTTCTACCGCTTATTATATTATTTGAAACCACCACTTTTGATTTCAAATTCTGATGTTTATTTCTCTTGCGTGTTTAAATCATTAGAGTGACCTGGTAGATTGTGTGTCTCATTAAATCTCACAGATTTTATCTCTTGTGTATCTCATCAAATCTCTCTGACTTTGTCCAGAAAGAGACATAGATCTTTTTATTTTTCTTCTTTTATATTGATGATGGACTTTGTCCATCCATAATTTTATTAACAGGTTTATCAATTTTAGAAAGGCCTACAACAACTCTACCATGTGCATATCTTTCATGTCACTTTGCATTTCTTGACAATTGTAGGTTTCTCGTTCTCTAGCCGCTTGTGAGGGAGCTCTCCTTATTGTAGATGCCTCCCAGGTACTTCTTTGCTCTTTTGTGTATTCGAGTTGGTTCCATACTTCTTCTAACTCTCTAGAATTCATTTTTAGTTTCATAGATGTTTTGTTACATTATGCTAGTGATGATAGCCAATTTAAATCTTTAAAACATGTACATCTTCTCGTAAGAGTTAAGAGTTTTGATTTAGAGTTTATTTTGTAGGGAGTGGAAGCCCAAACACTTGCTAATGTGTATCTAGCCTTGGAAAACAATCTTGAAATCATTCCGGTAGGTTTAATTGATTTCATAATTCCTTTTCCATAAACATAGAATTTTGTTGATGTAAACCATAATGAAATCCTTGTGTGTTACTTGGTAGAATGGATTGTGTGAACAATTTTGCAGCACCACTATACCGATTGGGATGCTCAAAACAATGTTGAGGCACACATCTTTAATATCTTACTGTTATTGTTGTTTTCATTTGTACTTAATGCCTGTGTGAGCTGTTGCACCTTTTGAGTTGAAAAAATCGTTATAGAGCTAAGGGGAAGGTTTGGAATCCTAGTAGCAGAATGGCACGTTGGTTCAATATTCTAACCCATATTGAACCCAATTGTGTGTCTGGTGTTAGAGTCTAGCTAATAATGTCCGTTATCATTTTAGAATATTTCAAGGTGGTTTCTGACTTCTAAGATTGTGGGGTTCTTCCATCCAATGCCTCAAGCTTTTGGTTTAGTTGCTTCCATTCTGCCCACTTTTAACACAGCTTGAAATTTGTTAGATGGCGGTTCAATATGTATGGTATTAGAGCTGGCAACATGTTGAAAAAAAATACCCACATTGCTTTGAAGAGAGTAACGCTTAGTTTGTTTTTGTGCCTTATGTGTGTTATGTCAATTGTCTTGTATCTTTGTGGAATTCTATTTGCAGATAAATCTTGCTACAGTGATTGAAAGCAATACTTTGAATTTTTTTCATTATCTCAACAACACGTGCCGTTTGATTCCATCTTACTTGAAGTAGCTAGTGTATTGCATGAGATGAACAGTGAAGTTTCAAATGTATATCCCATTTTTATCCTATGCAGGTATTAAACAAAATAGATCTTCCAGGTGCTGAGCCAGACCGTGTTTGCCAAGAGATAGAAGAGGTTAGTTCGCAGGGCTAAGAAAAAATGATGCTTGATTGGTGTCATTTGCATGAGAAGTGTTGATGAGGTGTTTGAAAACACAAGTTCTAAACTTGCTGAAAGGTGTACCTTTTGTTTCTGAATTTACCCATCTTCTATATAGGTTGTTGGTCTAGATTGCGGCAATGCAATTTACTGCTCCGCAAAGGTCAGTTTTCTTTTCCTCACCCACCCAATATTTTTCTAAATCTGAGACATGGTTCATGTAATAGAGTAGGGTTTTAAAAAGAGGAAATTCCAAATGTGATGATATAATGAAGTTCCATTCCTAATATGTGGTAGGAAATACTCACCACTTATTTTATTCCGTAGGAAGGAATCGGTATCACTGAAATTCTAAATGCAATTATTCAAAGGATTCCCCCACCTCAAGTTAGCACAGACAGACCTTTGAGGGCTCTTATATTTGATAGGTATCTGATTTAGGTACAATGATCAAACTCCTTTATGTTAAATATTTTCCTAAAGAACTTACATGCCTCATTTTTATATAATTCTTTTCATAATTTACCTAGCAAAAATCTTTAATAATTAATTATTTACCCGGTTCCTTTTGCCTAGTAGGCTTCAAGTAAACATTGAAAAAGAAGAAAATTGATGACACATCAAATATGCTTTTAGTCCCATATATTTATTGGACCTAAATACAATGTTGTATTCCCTGCTATTTGTAATCTTATCATCTCAAGTGTCTCCTGATCCTTATTATTAGTCATGCAAAAGTCATATCTTTTTCATAAAAAATGCATTTTAATTTTTCTAAAACATGTTATTCATATTATTTAAGGAAACACTGTTTATCTCCTATTATGATGTATAGCTGTCAAATTTCATTTAAACATTGAAAATGACTTATGCTTTCATATATGAATCTCTTTATGAGATACTGATTAGATTAAATTGACTTCTGCTTTGCTTTCATTTACATATCTCTTGATGAGCTACCGATTAGTTTGCTTTCAAATTCTTTTGCAGTTACTATGATGCATACCGGGGCGTCATAGTATATTTTAGAATCATTGATGGGGCTATTAAAAAGGGTGACAGGATATTTTTCATGGCTAGTGGAAAGGTACAGACAGTACTATTGTCAAGTCCCTTCAAATGCTTGGTATTTTTTTGGTCTCATTGTTGAAGATGCAAGTATAATGAATTAGTTTCTTCTCTCTCTAATAGCTTAGCCTCCATTTGACAAAATTTATACATCATTTCTAAATGGTTAAACTTTATTTTCAATCACACATTTCAATAGACCTACAAGTAGTATTCGCTTATCCATCGCTCATTTATATCTAATAATGTATTAAATGTTTACAAATCTTCCCAAACGGAGGCTTAAACTCTTGGATGAGGTTGATCATCGTTGTATTCATTCCAAAGCAAGCAAATGTCCCTGATTTCAATTCTCACAATTGACCAATTATAAATTTCACGTGTTTGCATTTGATAAAAACTGAATTTGAAATGCATGAGAGGGGGTTTGTCGAAGATATAAATATAACAAACAAATTCCTCTCCTCTCAAATAGCTTATACTTTTAGTTGAGTGTTAGTGGTTCAACTCTCCACATCAAGTGAATCTCTTGGAAGTAATTTCTGTATTCCACTTTTAGTTATGAAGCATCTACTTACAACAAAGAATCTCGTTAGAGATCGTTAGAGATTTGAACCAAAACATGTCGTTACTAACAATTTTATTTGTTTGATAATATATGTATCTTATTATGCTCCTTTCTAGAAAGCTTGCATACTCACTAGCCAGCCAAACAATGGAATTATGAAATGCAGGATTATTATGCTGATGAAGTTGGAGTTTTATCGCCCAATCAGTTGCAGGTTGATGAGTTATATGCTGGAGAGGTAGAAACCTCATCTGATTTAGTCTGATATTGTAGAATACCATACTTTTGACTGGGAACTTTTTGACTGTTGTTGATGGTCTCATTTGAGTTGTGGCTATACTCTATTTGATGTTTGGATTGTGACCTTTAGTAATAATTTTGTAAATGTTTCCTTATCGTTTATAAATGCAATAGCTAATTACTTTTTCTGTAAGTAATGCCAAAAGTACCTTTTTGAATTATCGAAGAAAATTTTAAAAGAAAAAAAACAAAGACAAGGAATTGTTGAGATTTATCAACTAGTCCCCAGTGGCCCTTCAAGGTTTCAATGTTAGGGACAAACACATAAATAGCTTATCCTGTGTTGAACTTCATATGACAGATCAGCATCATATAAAACTAATGGATGCGGGATTCCCACTATCTATATTTACACTCCCTCTACATTATTCAAATGTCACAGCTATCATCTTTCTTTTTTGCTGTGAGTTTGACCTAAAAATTGCTTCTGCGTGTTCTTTTATCATTTCATCATTCAATTTTGTTTGTTTTTTTTCGTGCTTCTCATGCTTATTTACAATTTCTTCCTTTTAAGGTGGGCTATATTTCGGCTTCTATTAGATCTGTGGCGGATGCTAGGGTTGGTGACACCATAACAAACTACACTAGAAAGGCAGACCAATCATTGCCTGGATACAAGGAGGCCACACCAATGGTTTTCTGTGGCCTGTTTCCTGTGGATGCCGACCAGTATGGCTCTATCTACCTTATTGTTAATAGATGCACTTAATAAATAATAAAGTATTAAGAACATTTTTTATTTCATCAATGTTTGTTTTGATTGCTACAGATTTTCTGAGTTGCGTGATGCATTAGAGAAATTGCAGCTTAATGATGCTGCTTTGAAGGTAGGTGTACTTCTTGTTAATGGTTATTTTTGGTACCTTTGGCTCATATCCCAAACTAGTACTTGAAAGCTGTTGTTGTTGCTTTAATCTTTTATGCTAAAGAATTTGCCACATCTCTTGCATGCATTTCATATCCTGTCTCGTGAATAATTATTGAAAGTTATAATCAATTCAACATTTATGGTAAGGAATATTCCATGTCTCTCATGCATTTTTATCTTGTCTGTTATAAGAATTTACTGATAATGCTTGTACTAAATCAATATCTAAACATTAATCTGTTTCTGCAATTGAAGACAGAAGCGCGAGGTCTGTGTATATATAATGGTTAAAACTCTGAGATCATTCACTTACAGTGAAATTTCACATTGGTCATTGAACTCTTTATTCCCCGGTTGGATCGCGGAACTTAGAATTTGTTATAATTGAGTCACTCCATCCAATTCTGTTTGACTAATGAAAAACGGTCTATTTGGCAAAAATGCTGATGACACGGACTTACATCACTAGGAACATGGCAAATTATGATGCGACATTAAGAATTTGAAATAATGGGATTTTCAAGCAAATGAATTTAGTGATACGCGAAAGGTATAATGGTGAAACTGGAGAGAATGCTTGATTTAGCTTCTATTCTGCATCTTTTTGTTTCAAATTTCAATGGAATAAAATTATTTTCGATCTCAGCAACAAAGTAGTCTTTAGAAACACCTGAGGAAAAGTGATAGTTTCTACTAAAATTAGGCTAAGACAGGCTACGTAATCAAAGATATGCAATACTAGTTCCAGATAAAATTTCACTCTGCATGAAACTTGGATGCTGTTCCGGTTTTCTTTATAGTAAAACAAAGCATGAAGAAGCATGTAGTTTGTATTACTTTTTGCACTTCTTTGCGAAGTTCATGTCCTAATCTTATGCCTAAAAGGAGTTTTCTAATCATGTTTAGTTAGGATTATATATCTATGCTGCTATTGCCTATTTTTTGTGGTAACATTCGCTAAAAGTTATATGCTTAATGAAAAAATTGTTTCTTCACGGATTATGGTCTTTCAGTTTGAGCCTGAAACATCCAGTGCTATGGGATTTGGCTTTAGATGTGGGTTTCTGGGTCTTCTTCATATGGAAATTGTTCAGGTCGGAAAATTAATGTTCTTGTACTCAGTAATCATTGTGGCCTACCTTTCCTGTTATTTTATGTCATGGTTCTTTCTCCAATCAACTTCTATTTTACAGGAAAGGCTTGAACGTGAATACAATTTGAGTCTTATAACTACAGCTCCAAGTGTTGTTTACCGGGTGAACTGTGTAAACGGTGATACTGTAATTTCTGCTTCTCCCATGCTCATAACATCTCACTAAATTGCTTTTTCTTTCTTTCTTAGATTTGTCTTGATTTGTAGACTGTTTGATAGAGGTTGATATTTAAGGTGACTTTAAGATATAGCTATTGTTCTGCAGTATAAAAAAATAGTTAGGATTTTTGGAATATATTATCTGTAGTAATTCATTTTTGTGGGTTTTATGCTTATGAATGAATGATTCTATTGGTTGCGGATAGAGCTTTTGACACTTGACTGGCTGATGCTTGCAAGCAGAAAATTGTACTAGTGGAGTAGGTCACCTGATCTGGGTTTGATTTGGGCAAGGTGCCTGCTCTTTAGAATGATCAAGAGTTCACATGCTGGAACATCATTTTGTGGACTTTCTTTAGATTTGAATGTATTTTGTTAGTGTTTGATATTTCAAGAATTTGTGTGAAACCATGCAGCTGTAAATTAATAAGAAAAAGCTTCCACCTCATCTTTTAATAAATCTTGAATTTTGGATCTTACAGTGAATGCTAAGTACAAAAAGACTATTAAAACGAGTTCTTAAGCTCTGAGAGTAATATTGCCTCTAATTAAAAAACAAGTAGATTTTTGTATTTATAGAAAACGAAGTTGAAGTGATTACAAGAATACAACTTTCATATCCTTATTTCGCATGCAATTTGTCTGATCCAGGTTGAGTGTTCGAATCCATCCTTACTTCCTGAGCCTGGAAACAGGAGATCAATCGAAGAGCCAGTTGTTAAGGTTGACCATTAAACTCTTGCAATTGCACCAGTTGTTGGAATTATAGTACAGTTTCTCATTTTACTTTTTGAAAATCTAAAAGATTGTTTCTCATCTATACAGATTGAAATGCTTACTCCAAAAGACTATATTGGTGCGCTTATGGAGCTTACTCAGGACCGGAGGGGAGTATTCAAAGAAATGAAGTTCATTACTGAGAATAGAGCATCAATCATTTATGAGTTGCCCCTAGCTGAGGTACTCCAATGGGAGGCTAATATGCAGCTTCCATTGGCAGATCTAATGAAGTTATAGATACATTTAGAACTGCTGTTTACCCGAAGTAAACTGTATTCTTGGTTCATTTTGCAGATGGTGGGGGATTTCTTCGATCAGCTGAAGTCAAGAAGTAAAGGTTATGCTAGCATGGAGTATTTCTTCATTGGGTAAACCTTTGGAATCTATGCTTTTGAATTTAACATGATGTCATAGGATATTTGCTTATTGTAAAGGAAGATATATTTATAATGGGCCCTTTTGTTACATCTTATCCATGGTGTTCATGTGAAATTAAACAGTAAACATATGCTAGTTGCTGCTTCCCATAGTAGTGATGGGTGATGGAAGTAAGTAGGAATAATTATATTCTTATTGACAAACTGATGTGATTATTATGATGTTCTAGACTATTTCTACATCAACCAATGAGAATTGCTTCACACTTTTTTGTTAATAGTTGTTTTCGCATCTCGTGAGATGGAACAGTTATTCCTTCATTAGCCAATTATATAATCTTCATGGAAGTTCTTGTAATGTTGTTCCTTATAATTCTAATCCAAGTTAGCCAATTATTCACTTATGTCGTGGTTTTAGTATTTACAATCCTTACTCACTTCTGACAGGTACAAGGAAAGTGACCTGATAAAGCTTGATATTCAAATTAACGGTGATCCTGTGGAACCTTTATCAACTATTGTACACAAAGATAAGGTACCTGTTGTTAAGTAAAGACCGTATACATATTCCTTTGTCCTTAAGCTTTATGATTGCATGTGTGAAATTTTCTATGGTGTATTAAGAAGTTAAATGTCTGTTACTTTCTGTTTTTTAAGAAGACAAAGAGAGTAAGATGAATAGGGAGGCAGAAATTCTGGAATTGTATGTCAAGTTAATGGTTGTATTGCACAATTACTGTTCAATATACATGCTATTCTACTAGGTAAAATAACTGAAGTTTTGTGTTCTTTAATTGTTAGGATTTCAAAAAAACTTTCTACCTTGAATCTCCTTAAAGTCTCTACTTGCTCGTGAAAAGATTAGTTACTCTTTTGTAAAGATGTCCGTGTATATGAGGAACAAACATTTGATTGTTTTCTTAATCGTCAGACTTTTCCTCTAGTTCTCTTTTCTTTCATTACTTTCTTGGACTTGTCGGACTTTTTAAAGCAAAATCAATCACACTCTTTTTTTCATTAATTTTCAGGAACTCTAGCATTGTATTCTTATATGCTCTATGCATTTCAATTTGTTTTTTAAAAATACTGAAACAACAATATATTGTCTTTCTTAGGCATATTCCGTTGGAAGGGCTTTAACCCAAAAACTGAAGGAACTAATACCGAGACAAATGTTTAAAATACCAATCCAGGTAAGAATCATATACTTACTCTAGTCAATTAATCAGTGTTCTAGAATCTATACTATGGGAATGGGGATATTAGGACATCAACGTTTGACAATTTCTTTTAGCCATAGTTAGATTCTATGCCCAAGTGTGGAGGTTTTATTTCTTTCAAAAGATTAAGACGGGATGGCCCAAATAGTTATTTCCATGGGTTTGTTGAACTACCATTCTTGAGGTTTGTGATGATCTTTAACTTGATTACCTTTTCTTCTACATTCTTTAACCTGCAAAGGCCAATTGGTGGCACAAAACTGTCAATACATGTGCTCAGGTTTCCAGGACAATCATTAAAAGTTGGGATATTCCATTCCTTAATCAAGATTTGAGCTCAGGGCACTAGTATGGTTCGACCTGTTTGAGTGGGCTCGAGTTGATGAAGCATTCTTTTTTATAGCAGTTTTATGGAGTGCAGGGGAATGCTTAAACTTGAATTTATTTGCCTCAGTCAGTGACTGTTAACATTTTGCCCTAACACTTCTATTCACCTCTATTTAAACATTTTGCTCTAATAGTTTTGATCACCTATATCTCGAGAAAAACATAACTTTCCTTCAAGTCCAAGTACCCTATCCCAAATTAAGACGCACACACAATCTCACTCCAACAGACAGGTCATGTGTATTTGACAACTGCTTACTCGTGATTCTATTGCATTATGTATCTTGGCAGGCATGCATAGGCTCCAAGGTGATTGCTAGTGAAGCATTGTCTGCAATCAGGAAGGACGTCCTGGCTAAATGCTATGGTGAGTTGCAAACGTACACCTCTATTTAGAACATATCTGCATTGATTATGTTTCAAATCTTCATAAGATGATACCTGGGACACAGACATCCATCCAATATTTTATCCCAGTCTTGTGTGTCATATATCTGAGAGAAGTAATTTTGTTTAGTTCTGCATCTGCTGTCTTGTGTTTTGATTCTTTCTTTATGTGGAAGATGCTCTTCCATAGATTTTATAATTTTGGAGGGAAACTATTCTTTTTGTATAAACATATGTACAGATATGGGGTAATTTGAAAGGTTGCAGATGATCTTACGGCATACTTAACTTCTTTTCCTTGATTTTCCACGTAGGTGGGGACATCTCAAGAAAAAAGAAACTGCTTAAGAAACAGGTACTTTTTTACTTGGCTTTTTACAATCATCAGTTGGATAATCTTATAATCACATTACTCTTTCCATGCACATTTATTTTCTTTCAACATCGATTCCTGATCATAGCCTGAATGCACATTTCTGAGCACTTTATTTTTCTTGTGTGCATAACAACATAAATGCATCTGTATGGGTATTCATTGTGTGAAATCTCCAATTAGAAACTCGTAATTTTGTCGTATTTCTCTCAGGCTGAAGGAAAGAAACGAATGAAGTCGATTGGCAAAGTTGATGTACCTCAAGAAGCATTTATGGCTGTATTAAAACTTGAGAAAGAAGTATTGTAATTGTACGCCTGTAAGCCCTGTTTGATTTGGCCATTATTTTTAAAAAAAAAAAAATGGAGTTTTGAATTGTGATTTTTTTGGAGAATATGTGGTTAAAAAGTCGGGAAAAATTTTGAATTTATGTGCAAAATATTTTATCGTGTAAATATATGGTTGTAAATGAGTATGAGAACTAAATAGTTCTATTTTAAAAGGAGATAAACATGGGCTAAATAGAGAACCACAATTATGTTGACGTGAATATGTTCTTGAAGAAAAAGTAGTTGTATACACGAGGGTGGGAAAATCATTCCATTTTTTTTTTTAGTTTTATATTTTTTTTTTTGTGTTTTTGTGTTTTTTTTGAGTTCTGGGCCATTGATTGAATCTATAAATAGACAAACCTCAAATATTAGATTTCGACGTCGGTAGTGGGAAGAAGAGAGAGAGGCGATAGACATAGAGAGGAAGAAGAGAGAGGAGAGAGATGAGAGAGTTTTTAGGGTTTACCTGATTTTTGTATAAACAAACTTCAATCTTGATTTTTGAATTTAAAATTTTAAATACCCGTGTGGGTGTAATTTCCTCTTCTTTTTTTACTTTCCCTTACAAAGGATACCCCAAAATTTAAGTTTATGTTTGATAGAATTTAAATTAAAGTCAATAATTAATTTTAACCACATATTTTATGGGATCCACAAATTTTCAAATACAAATTTCATCAATTTTTATCAAAATTTATTAAAAAATTGATTTTAGTTTACATCAAATAGCTGCTAAATAATGGGAGCATCGAAGGCACAGTCGTGCAACCTGTAGGGAATCAACCCAAAATTCTCAACTTGTGAGAAACAAGAATAGAGAAAGCACACGCTCAAAAAAAAAAATAATAATAAAATAAAATAAATCTCACGCGTAAGACTATTTACGTGGTTTGACAGTTTTGCCTACGTCCACAGAGTTGCGGCAATTCACTATTAACTGGGAAAAATACAAATTTCGGCCATACAGTTTGTTCTCTCTCTCTCTGTTTTCTATATCCTGCGTACAGGATTTACAGTGGGCCACAAAATGGACCAAAATATTTTGACTAAGCCTTAGAAAATCTCTTTATTAAAAATCACGTCACATTATTCGGGTCGAATCGTCAAGCGGATCAAATAAAATTAGGCTTCAAGCAAATCAAACAAAATTAGGCTTCACAAAGCCCAACACAACTTGGTCATTTTCTGTTTTCCGTTCAAGCCATCCACTGATCGGATTTTACTTACTATGCATGCAATTATTGGAACTAGAATTGAATCTAAAAGTCACAATCATTATGTTCAAACTATATGCATAATACATTAAATTTAGAAACTGAATACAAGCCAGAATTCTAGTTTTATGGAACTGTTACACGTGCGTGCGCGCACCATGAAATCCAACTTTCCACCAGGTACTAATATTCTACATTCAGCATATGATGTGTTCTACTACACTTAACAATATTATGAAAGAAAATCAAAGAAACTAAAATCCTGTTCAAACTTATCAGATAATTCATTTCAGAAACTTATCAGATATTATTTATCTACATTGCGCAAATCATTTTTATTTTTAAATCAACCATTATTTACATAAATGTCTATTATGTCTGATTCTGTTAAATAGGCACATACTGTGCACATCACATGAAAAAGATAATTTAGGCTTTAAATTTTGAATTAAACGAAAAAATAAATTAGGAAAAATGAAAAGTAAAAAATGTAAAAACCAGACAAAGGAAAGAAAATAAAATATTTATCATTCTCCTTTATAGATGATTTATAAATTGCGAAACATAAACTCTTCATCAGATCGAAGAGCATTTTAAAAATGAAATCTACATACATGTCCAATATTTTCAATCCAATCATATTACAATGTCAGCTGTATTGACATATTCTTTGATATAATACTATATGCATCCTATCATTGGACAGTTTAAAATACGATCAATTATTTCATCTAATCATCTACAATTCTGTAAGCTTTTCAGCCTAGCGGTTACAAGTGGCAGTGGCGGCCAATAAATGATAGTGGACTAAGCTCTTGTTTGATCTACATTCTAAAAAAAAAATTATTTTTTCAAAACTCATTTCAACCACACATTCTTCAATAGAATAATATTACAAGCAAATTCGATTTTTTTTTTTTACTTTTACCCATATATTTTCCATCATATCACCACATCATAAAATCAGACACCCCAACATTAAACTGTCGATTGTATTAGACAACGACATTGGCTTTGACATGCACACGGTTCTAATACATGGACATAGCGAGTGGCCTAACAATTGTCTGCAATAGTATAAGTCCCTGTTCGACCCCATTAAAATTATTACTTTATTTTTCTTTCTTTTCTTATCAATTACACATTTTCCAATAAAATAATATTACACGTAAATTTAAAATTTTTTCTTTCTTTTGAACCGAACATTCTAAAAAAAAACTATTTCAAAAATTATAATCATAAATAATGGAGACCAAATGGGGGCTAATTCTATTTTCAATTCACACAATATAATAAAATAAAATAAAATTTTCATAGTTTGGCCCTTGTTTGTCAACTCTTTAAAACAAAACTCTTAATTTCTATACTCATTTTCAACAACAAATTTACACAATAAAATATTTTATGCGTAAATTCAAGACTTTTTTCCTACTTTTCTAACCACATTCTAAAAAAATAATTATTCAAAATATCATTTTTTTTCTCAATAATGACCGTCAAACATGGGCTTTATAGTCTTCAAAGATTACTCAAGAATAATTTTATTAAATGTAAAAATGAATTTGAGAAAATATAATTTTTAAATAAAATGTTTCCAAACATTCTATTCACCATCTATTACTCGGCTTGTAAGAAGAATGTACTCGAATCATTATAAGCCCATTTTTTGTATGATAAAAATTAGATTTTTAGTAGATTTTGAAAAAATGATAAAATATAATATTAAAAAGTTATGAATTTGTGGTTAAATATGAATTTAAAAAATAATTAAAAATGAGGACCAAACATAGACTAAGTTTACATGTCAAAGTTTAATTTAGAGTCTGTTTGATTTACTTTATTTTCCATAAAAATGTTATTTTTCACATAAATTCTTACTTTTGGGGTGTTTGATTGACAATTTTTCCCAATAGAGAATATTTTTCAATTTTTTGTTATGTAATCATATTTTGCTAAAAAATAAAGAAAATATTTTCTTTAGGGAACGATGATTTTTATTTTTCAGATAATTCAGCACCTCTTTCTCTTTCTCATCAATCCCTTCTCCCTCATCTACCCACCAATAAAAATGGATAAGTATAATATTTTATAAATTGAAAACTAAATCAATCAAACACATTTAATTAATAATTTCCATACAAATAAGTCCTAAACAATTGAATTACCTAAAATTTATTTTCTTTCCATATAAATTCTATACATGCAATCGAATGTACCTTTATAGTAATGTAGGGCACGGTAGTATGAGCTCTATTATTTGAAAAATTCATTTTTTTTATCTTATAGACAAGCGTATATTTTTTAATAAAAAAATAGTATACGTAAATTTAAAATTTTATATTATTTTTTAACCATATATTTTTTAAAAATCACTATTTCAAAATATATTTCTTTCAAAATTTATTTCTAATGGAGTCCATGCAGGAGCTAAAATTTATATTTTGTGTTTTTGCTCATAATATTCACGGGAAGGTTGATTGATTGTAGCTTAATGTGTAATTTAAAGGTTTTAGATAAATAATTTGGTTTTATGGCTGGAAGATTTATTACGAAATCATTTGCTATAGGATGACGGAACAGTTAATAGTTTGAATCTAGGTTGGCACTAGTAGGCAAGCTTCTGTTACTATAAACTTATTTTGACTCTGAGTCCATCTTTTTCTGTTCATCATAATTGAGCTTAGGAGATGATCTATTGTATGTTATTTGATGATGCTATAGTTTTAAGTGGTGAATTGGGAGGAGGATAAATCGAGAACAAGAAAGTTGAAGTAATTTTAGACATCTTTTAGGTTAACTAGAACTAAGATGAATCTATTAAGCCCTGTTTGAGCCACATTATTTTTTTTTTATTCTCATTATTCTACTCATTTTCAACTACAAATTCTTCAATAAAATAATATTTTTCATCACATCAATAACTTTTCTTTCTTTTTCAACCACATATTACATGTCACATCAAACAAAAAAATGCATTCTTAGAGCAAAAATGTGCACCAAACATGGGCTAAATTTCCTCATAGTAGGAATAACAAGGGCGGTAGAGTTGCAGTAGAAGATTATTCTGTGTAGTTCAATTACAATAACAGAAAGTGTTTGCTAGAAGATCTTCATACAATATCGCCAATTATAAACAAGCATATGCCTTATCATTTTTTTATGTGGGAAAAAAAATTTAGCTTTTCCTTCCAATACTTTCCAACTTCAATTGGTATATTTTGAGCTTAATTTTTCATTCATCCGGACATCATTTTAAGTATGTCAATATACTATATTAATGTTCTCACGGAAAAAAAATACGAATTTACTTTAATCTTCCACAAATAAGAAGTGGATCCATCAAAAATATGCTAGATCTAACCATTTCTAACCTAAGTCACTTAAGTTTATTGTCGGAAATAATCGTTCAAAATCATTTAATGAGGTATTTATGTCACCTGGACATTTCTAAACCACATATTAATTACCCATCTCATTTTTTATGAGTGATGAAGTCACTT
>CAIGRP010108899.1:0-12832 GCA_903798385.1 Fraxinus cuspidata | reverse complement strand
AATCTAGGCAATTGATTCCGGTAACGCCGTCCATGCTGAAACCCTTGGTAAGAGTGAACTACCTACATTTGCTTTGAGATTCAATATGCATCCTATATGAATTATATGCCTCAATGATATCAGTGTAAGTTGGTATTCTACTTCAGTTATTCTTTATAGGTATAGCATTGAATAACTTTCCCAATTTTTATATTCTGCTTTAATAATTTTGGAATTGAATTTTCTTTCTTGTGGACTGTTTAGGATTTTTAATTTTAGATGCTGGTTGAAAAGTTCAATAGTGTTAGATATAGGTTGAGCCTGGTACATGGTTCGCAAGTGTGACAATTTGTTTGTGTTGATATATATATTTTTTNAATAATTTTGGAATTGAATTTTCTTTCTTGTGGACTGTTTAGGATTTTTAATTTTAGATGCTGGTTGAAAAGTTCAATAGTGTTAGATATAGGTTGAGCCTGGTACATGGTTCGCAAGTGTGACAATTTGTTTGTGTTGATATATATATTTTTTTGATAACCGTGGGTGTCCGGGCCAGCTTGCGCGCAACTCTTATAATCCCACGAGACTTTGAAATTTACGGCCGGGTACTCCCCTTAGTAGCTTGAGAGACTCGAACTGGTGACTATTGGGGAGCAAACTCAAGACCTGACCAATTGAGCAACCTCCCAAGGTTTTTGTATTGATATTGATTATGATAAATCACATATCCAACAATTTAAACTTGAAAGCTTACTTAATTGGTTCGTGAGCGACTTGGAAATAGCTATTAAATCAGGACGGTTTAGTCTTGGAGACTCAAAAGGATTTGCTTAAGGAGAGATGTAAAATACATTAATCAGAGAGAGCAATGTGTCTAGGCACTAGGGAAAATGCAGTTGTCATGGTATCTCCTCGATTTTTCTCCATCAATGTTAATATTTTTGAATGGTGATAAAATTCGTGACATAAATATAAGAAATAGGGTGAATCGAACATCCGTGTGTAGTTCTTTGTCTGAGATAAATGGAGAACTGCTGGAGGACCTATGTTATCTTCCGAAGAAAATAATTATTCCATTAGATGATGTTAGAAATAGCAGTTATCGTCGATCAGTAAACATCCCAGCCAAAACCAACACTGCCCCCTTTTTAATTTTCTCCTTCATATTGGTAGTGGTTCAACCAACTTTTGCATAAGTTAACCAGATTAGTATATTACAATCACTTATTCTTGAAATTGTTTCTCAATATTGATATTGCCTAATTGCAGGGACATTTTTACCATTTCAAGAAAGGCATAAACAAAGGGGAATCTATCCCTGTTAAATCTTTTTCTTCTTATCCATGCACTTTCTAGTTTCTAGAGAAAGGATCTGCTAGATAGAGAAACAGAAAATAGGGTTCTTGTGTCAAGGTGTGGGGTACCAGGGTTTTTTCTTCATTCATTTTATTTACCGTTTTCATTTTTGTGTAGGGGTATGGGTTCTTTTTGTCATTTCGATTGGTGAAAGTCAGCCAATAGAAATAGTATTTTGATGAGGATGAGATGGTAAAACAAGTGATTTTTATATATAATTGAAAAGTAGGAATAAATTTTGGACTGCAGGACTAATGTCTAGAATTTGAGCATTGTCATCCTCATACTTGATTGCAATTTTTATTTTGTATAAGGTTGCCTTTTGTCTTGTCTCTATCTGCCCCCTGCTTCCCTCACTCTCTCTCCGTATTTGTTATTTGTTTAAGGAATATACTTGCCTTAATTATTTCTCCCCCTTTATTCCCTTTCTTTTAAAACTTAACCTTTGAAATAATGATCTTGCTTTAAGTATAGATTTCTGCTGACGACTACTTTCATTGGTTTTGATTGCCAAAACGCATTCAATTAACATACAGAGGAAAAGTAATTTATGAATTCCTTAACTCTTAGGATTGTTATCATTATTGATTTCTCATTTTTAATATGTGGCATTTGATTTAATGTGAGCAGAATCACTTTCAGAAAACTGAAGGTCCAAATGATTAAGGAATTTTTGTCTTGATGTTTAATTAGATTAACTTCTAATGAAGGTCAAAAGCATTTTTTACAGCAACCATGTAAAGGATTTTATTCTGTGTTTCGTCATTTCTCAATCACATAAGTTTTGGGTTGTGAATAATAGAACTGGAAGAATTATAAGATGTACCAGCCGCTCAACAAAGATGTAGTCATTGGGTCTCTGGAGAGTCGCACTTGCCATTTTCCAAAAGAAAGAAGTCCTGAGAGTCGGTAGAATAAGTGTGCTGATATTTCTTTTCATATCTTAGTTCCACCCCCCCCCCCCACCACCTACTTTTGTGTGGCGTGGGGAGGTTGAGTAAAGGGAGGAACAAATTTCGCTTGAAATCTATAAGAAAAGAGGCGCCGGTGATCCGAGGATGAGAGGGAGAGAATGAGATCAATAGATTGGTGACAATAACAAAGTGCAAAAAGAAATCTTTATTGGTTCTAACTCCTGTTTTTTATTAGGAGACTGATCGTTTTGTTGAATGATTAGAAAAATAAGGGCCCAGATCTCGCATGTGAATAATGTAGATTGATACGGAATCTGATTCAAAACCAAATACAGTACCTTTGGGTGCATATGAACTGTATCGATTGATTCTTCTGATAAATAAATCTGATCGTTACTTTGAATATTGAATTCAACAGAATCAAGTGGGATAGGATATTTTCAAGTCTTTTGGGGGTGGGAGATTTTGGATAACTTTTGATGGCATCAAAAGAGACTTTGAGAGCGAAGAGGAAGTCAGTGGGACAATAGGGGGCAACTAGCTTGGTGACAGCATATGAGTAGTTGTGTCTTAAATACCAATTTTCCTCAAAATCTTTAGTGTCAAAGGCAGAAAATGATGATTATATAGTTAAATCCAAACTACGATTTAATGTGTGCATATGGAATATTTATTAACTTTATGGAACTTCATCTCAACTTAACACAATCCAATATTTTGCATAGCCGAATCTTTATTTTATAAGCTTGCAACTGTCTCCATCACACGCTAATGATGTCAGTTTAGTTCTACTTTCAAGTACTCTAATGTTCGTATATCTGAATTTTTTTTGATACATTAATTTCTTAAAGTTACATCTCTTCAAAGTAGCTATTGAATATCCAGGCCTTGGAGTGTTGTTTCTCTTCTTTTTCATGAAACTAATTATTAATTGCTATCGGAAATTTATTTTTTGAACAATTGAAATAATGTGTAGAAAGCTATATGATTTTTTGAGAAATCCACAAGGGCAGACGTGAGAAAGCTTATGCTTTATGTGCTTTTTAGGCCGTTCTGCTTAAAATGAACGGACAACTTATTATCTTGTGCTATTTTGTTTTTGATAAATTTGAAGATATGATTAATCATGTTGAACTTTTCTCTCAGGTCTTGACTTCTTCAGATAAACAGAAAACTAAGGGGGGTCAGCAGCAGCATCCGATTTTGCCTTCACTTTCTGCTAGTCGCTCTCCTCGTGGTGGGCTTGCGAAGTCTGATGTTTCAAAGACAAGTAATGTGGGAAAGCTTCATGTTCTTAAGCCAATGCGAGAGAGGAATGCTGTCTCTTCTACTGCAAAGGATAACCTGAGCCCAACGAGCGGTGGCAAATTAGTAAATTCCTCCCTTTTGATGGCTTCATCAGCTCCTGCAGCTGCTCCCGTTATGGGCCCAACAAACAACTTATTCATTCCTAGTGCGCACATGCCTGAATTGACTGTGCTAGAGAAGCGAGCTACTCCTCAAGCTCAAAGTCGAAATGATTTTTTCAAACTTGTGAGGAAGAAATCCATGGCAAATTCCTCTTCCATTCCTGATCAATCTATGGCAAACTCCCTGTCTGTTTCAGATCATGGTACTTCTCTGTCACCACCTGCTAATGTTGTTGAATTAGAGGTCACTGCTACAAGTACTTTTAATGCTGGTGATACGCCATCCTGTGTAAGCCTGAGTGAGGGCCATTTGTCTGACAAGAATGGTGACCTCACTTGCAATGGCAATGCTTGTGAAGGGCAGAAATATGTCAGTAATGGAAAGAAACATCAAGGTTCGGATCCTATAATTTCAGAGGAAGAGGTTGCCTTTTTGCGCTCCATGGGCTGGGAGGAAAATGCTGATGAGGGTGGTCTAACTGAAGAAGAAATCAGTGCTTTCTACAGGGATGTAACTAAGGTAAGAGACGGTGCGTATTTGTTTCTGGTTAAAAAAATTATTTGCATCCCGTGCTTCTTGCTGCAAAATTAAATGTATCTTGCGCTATTGTGCAGCACATTAATTCGAAGCCATCGCTGAAATTACTGCTACAAGTGCAGCCCAAGTTTTTATTGCCCTTAGAATCACAAACTGGGAGCATCAGTGGCATTTCTTCTGGATTGAGATCATCTGCAACTAAGCTTGAATCTTGATAATTTTCTGACTGGGTTAGCCTGGCATGGAGTGTTTTTACATTATCTTGTTACTAAGTTACTTCAATTGACACCAAGTTCTGTTAGCTATGTTGGGTGTTGAAAGATAGGGGAAGGTTGGTTTTATATTTTTACTGTTGAATGGAAGAGGAGTAGGGAGAAGTAACAGGTGGTCCAGTCCCAATTATGTCTTCTGATTACTGTTGCCTTCTGAACAGGGTCTAGGGTTTTCCGAAGTTCAAAAGTTTGAGCATGTAATAGGCTTTTCTCATTCTGCTCAAAGACGTTGCGTATATGCAAATGTCTGGGTTTTTTAATAGGGGGATCTGTCAAACTACCGGTTATGGTCTTTTTTAGTCTATGGAAGAAAGAAAATTAAGAATTTATTATCTTTTGTTTCTGTTCTTCCGTATTTACCCCGGGCAATAGAATATCAAGGCAGAGTTGGCCTTTGATTTGAGTTTTCAAATTATTTTGTGGGATATGTGGAGAATATTAGTGCCATGTGATAGTTTACAACTATTGGTCACACTCAAGTAGATATGGACCAACGAATGCTCTCTTGAAGAATTTGTCTACGTATGCTAACTTTAGCTTTGGGGGGACTCTCTTGAGTGACTGTAGCTAGCTAGCTGCATTCCCTGCTCACTTGGTCCGTGCATATCACTCTCTCATGGAGGTTGGCTGTCTATCATAGATCTTTCCATTTTCATGAAGATGCTCGGCTCGATCTGATATAGTGTCAAGGTGATTTTGTTTCCATTCCTAGGGAAATGTAGCGTCGGGAAATTTTTCTTCGGCTTTAGAATTGGAAAGACCATGTTACATGTACATAAAGATTGAGACATTGGTTTACACTCATATAAGCTGACAGATTTTGGTACGTTGATTTTAACAACATATTTTTCAATCAACTATTAGATTTCTTGACACATACAATTAATGTGTACACTTTGTGAGTACAAATTGTTTAATTCATTCCGAATTAATCTATACAAATAACAATTAGTCCATTTTCACTATTTCTGATTGTAGATTTACATGGTTTATTTGCTGTTGAAAGAGAATTGTCCAGTAGAAGACTAGTCCATTATTGCTTGCTAGGGTGGGACCATCCTTGATTACAATCGTGTCGTTAGGACCGTTGCATTTAAATTCTGGAACTCCTAGAATGGGAACGGCTGTCCAATTACGAGCTGAGCTAGAATTAATAGGTTGAATGACCACACTCTTTTATTTAATTTAAACTTTCTATTCAAGAGATAAAAAGAAACTTAATAAATTAATTAAATTCAGATTATTCGATATAATATTTGCATTATTAGTGATTATAGGTGAAAGCGTGGCGATTTTTCACCAAATTGTTTGATATTTCACACAATATGTCAATAATATCGCTGTTAAATAATATAACAAAATAAAATTCAAAAGTAAGCTCGTAAATAATTAGATCGAGATGGTACTTTATTATAACAAAATTATTTTTTGTTAATTCATAATAAAAAAGTATATATGAAAGAAATGGGATTTTACTAATTAAATAAATTCCAAATAAGTTTTTTCTTGAAAAACTAAGGGGTTGTCCTCTTTGTATTTCAATTTTGTGTTTTGAGTGTCCATTTTGAGAATGTTGAAAATATGTTCTTTTTGCAATTTTGAAAAATTGTTTTGAAAACACTAAAAACGCGTTTTGAAAATTTTGACTTGATTATAACTGGTTTTGAGTTTTCTTTGTAAATTTTTAACTTGTTTTCAAAAACGTGTTTTTGAAAATGGGAAAGAAAACGCGTTTTCACTTTTTTGAAAAATCGAAAAAGAGAACGACTTGAAAATGATAAAAGAGAACATGACCTAAGTAATTAAAGAAATATTAACATACTTTATAAAAAATTTCAAATCCTCGAGTTTTACAACAGTAGTCAAATCCTCACATGGAACTTTCTGATAAGAAATAAAATTATATATCAAAATCCCAAAGATCAAATTTGTATAACAAATACACACACAATCATCTACAATTACTCATCTTCCAATCTGTCAACAAAAATACTTCAAAATTCAAATCCAGATTCTATCATGGGTAATGCCTGTGATTTTGGACGGAACGAAAAGACATATATAGTAGAATTGTATCCATAGAATACGACATTTTCCCTCGTCTGGCTCAGGAAAATTTTCGGGCTTACCAAGACATTCCCCGATATTATGTCGTAGTACTAGGCCTAACTGCAGTTGTCCCCATCACCAGAAGAATGAGTTTTTTGGGTTTCTTCATTCAGCAAACCTAAACTTAGGAACTGATGCAATTGCACTACTAATGTTATTATTTCCTTCACCTTTGAAGAGCGTTCTTCAACTAGTTTATGGCCAGGAAAAAGATGGTTAAAAATAATATTTCCATTCAAAGAATAGCCCAAATTTTCTAGTGAAGATCAAGAACTACTCCCTTTGAACTTTGAAGGATCAATATTAGAGTTTATGTTTCTTAGGTTTGGAACATATGATAAAGGTGGATATATCATATGAGGGCTGTTGTAATATGGGAAATTTGTTTGGTTTAAGGTTGTTATTTCATTACACATGTAGAAGGCTGCTGTTGCACCTACTGGAAGTGGATGATTGTGTGTTCCTTCATATGTTGTGATCAGTATTGACTTGTCCTCCAAACACCTTTGCACCTAATATATTACATAATATCAGTTTCGTCACGATTTTGATTTTTCTGATCGACCTGGCTAATCCGATCCAATACAGCTTAGACTAAAGTTGTAAATAAGTACCTGCTTTCTGACTGGGCAACCAGGAGCTACCGTGCAACGATAGTAGGCTCGAGGGCAAGGATTCGCTTTAGCTATCTTTTGTCCATATTTTCGCCATTGGCATCCATCATTCATCTGATTAAAATGTACACATTTCTTGAAAAAAACAGTCATCAAGTATAATATGAAATTAACTAGACAATGAACTTAAACTCACAGTGGCAGCTTCACATCTGGCCCTGACAGAAATTCTAGCTCTTTTATTTGGCGGAGAAGTAATTCCAGGTAAGTTATTACAGCCTTGAACTGGTGCAGATCCTGTTGTGCCTTCTATATTCTCCTTCCTCGTGTTGTCTTCCTCTAATTTCGCCGAACTGGTTCGTAGTGTCAAAGATAATCCTAATTCTTCACTTTCTTTTGTACCATCTTCTTCTGATGCTGGTAACTGTACCCTTTGATTCTCGATATGATAAAAACATCTTTGTACTTTCTTTTGGCTCTTGACTCGGATCATGATCGTCGCCTTTGGGAATAGAGAAATTTTTTTTCGGATCCTAAATCGAATCAGGAGTATAAGTGGTTTATAGACAAAGAGATCAAAATTTTTAATTAATTAATTTACCTTGTTTTGTTGGATGATAGCAAATCTTGTATGAAGATCATAATAATCTTTCATAATTTGTTCTACAGCTTTGCTTAGTATCTTGTTCTCCTCCTCCATATGATTCATCTGCATCTGTAGGATTAATATCTGATAGAACTTTAGCTAAAAAGTTAAAATTAGCTCATGCAAATTTGATTATATAAACTGAAATAAATTAATTAAAATCAACCTTTTTTTTTTTACAAAATTCTAATAAATTATACCTCTTCAGTAATCTTAAAGTTTTCGGGCTGTAAATTTTCCCTTCGAGCTTCTACTTCTTCGACTCGATAGTTCTTGGATTGCGGGTTTTCGTCAAGTTTGAGGGATAGATCAATTTCCATCTTATTGCTTTCTTCTTTGCTCCCCATAGAAATTAAATTACAGCACTCACGCACACTCTTAATGCTGGCACCGAAGTCAATTCCTTCGTTTCAAGGAAGTGTATAATTCGACTTACAAAGACGCATCTAAGTTTTGACTTTAATTAGCCTCCAAGCTAACAAGAATAATGTGACAATAGCATTGAATATAATCTCTTTATATTTTTGGTAATTGGTGAAATGACAAAACTGTCCCTTCGACGTCGTGTAATTCTTCGTGCACATTTTGTGATCGAGAAATATACACTGTCGCTCAACATTTATATCATAAAGACGATACAAGTAGGAAAAAACAATGTTACGCTCCTATTTGGTTCTGATAAAAATCAGAATTTTAGTGGATTCTGATAAAATTTTAGTGGATTCTGATAAAAGTTGATAAAATGTGTGATTAAAATTTATTGTTGATTTTGATTGAAGTCTTTATTAACTCTTTTAGTTAAACCAAATGGGATGACTCAAAATAATTTTTTTATGTTTTATTTTTCAGATATTCTCTTTAGTCAAACATTTCATTAACTTTTATCAAAATCTATATTTTTTCAAAATATAGGCATGGACTTGAAAATAGTAAAGTTGACTATGGTAATGCAAAATTTCATGGATTATTTTAAATAATTAAAAAAAGGATAAAACTACTTTGTCAGAAGGATTTGACAGAAAATTTGAAATAATTGCATGTGACAATAGATGATTTGATGAAAAAATTAATTGTGTTTTAAACTGTAATAAAATGCATGTGACATTATGTCAGCCTTGATATTTAGTATTATTCATTAAGAAAAGGATTAAATCTGACATGACTCTCGTAGAATACGAAATCCAATAAACTGAAGAGATCAGATCTGGAAAATTGTCAACTGAAAGACAGAATTCTCAACCCTTTTACAGTTTCAATTGTTATTCTGTCATTGAATTTCTTATATTTTATTTATATATTTATTTACTTTTCCACCCCCTCTCATGTTAAACTTTTATTATTTGAAAGTTGTACTAATTAATTAATTTTATGTTCATTCATTTCTTCACGCTAGAGTTTATTAAAAGGTTTCTTGGAAGCTGGCGTTTTAAAAAAAAAAAGCCTAGGATCAATAGATTGAGGTTGAAGATTGTTACTGTGCATGTGCGCGCGCCGTGTGCACGCGTACGAATACATGAATAACTTTTTTTTTTTGGTTTTTTTTTTTTTTTACAAAATTAGAGTCGACTAGCATATGCCTTTGTAGGAGAAATATGCGCAGTTTTTGACTTGATTAAGAGCAAACGTCGCCTCATCAAATTCTTTTTATTATATAAAATATCAAATAAATGTAGTCATGGAAATAGTTGGGATAATTCCTCCTCTCTTTCATCACGTGTAATTCGATAATAGTTACTATATGTTAATAATAAAAAAGTGCATATAAGAGTACAAATTTGTCTCCCTCTTCGACGAAATCGTAATTACATTATTTTTACAATTAAGAATCACACACACACATAGGTGTGTGTGGCATGTACGTAATTGGGAGGGTTTCATATTCACTTACTGAACATTAGCGGTTCAAGTTGAATTGGGCCATATACTTCTCATGGGTTTCGGCCAAGCTTAGATTTTATTATGTTTCAGGGTAGTGGAAATTACATAAAGCCAGGTGTTTAAAGATTGTTTTTTGAAAATCAGGTCTAAAGTTTATTTATTCAAAAATCAGGTACTATATTAAAACCCTAATTTATCACTATCTATTCTCTCCCCTCTCCCTCTCCCTCTCCCTCGCGCCTCCTCTCCTCTTCCCCTTCAAACCTTGGCAACCGGCGATGAAGGAGCTACTCTGGTCGACACCACACCACAGACCCCCGTCGTCGTCGGTGCTGTAGATCGAGTAGGAGAAGAGAAGGGGTGCTGGTGCTGGTGTGAGGCAGAGGCGGTGGGAATCAATTTTTTTCTTAGTTTAATTTATTCGCACATATATGTGGAGTTGTGATTCGTGGTGATCGATGACGGAGGTTGTGGTGTGGTTCTTGATCGTTGCTGTGACAGCGGCGATGGTGCGGTATGGTGGTGAGATGGTTGGTGGTGGTGTTTGACGGCGGTACGGTGGATCTGTGGTGGCGGTCCGTGTGGTGGTGGTGGTGGTCTGTGAGATAATGTTGGCCTGTGTGGTGGTCATTTTGTGTTATTGTTGTGGCAGTGGTTGTCGTGGTGTTGTGGCGTGGTCGACGGCGGCGGTGGTGATTTTTTTGGTGTTGTGGTGTAGGCGGCGATGGTGGTGGTTGTTTTTTGTTATTATTGTGGTGATATTGTGACAGGGGGCGACAATGTTAAGGGTACTGTGCAGGAGGCGACGGTGGTGGTGTGTTGTTGGTGTTATTGTTGAAAATGGTTGTGGTTGTGGCGATGGAGGTGGCGGCGGAGGCCTG
Organism: Fraxinus cuspidata; assembly: GCA_903798385.1. Taxonomy (NCBI): domain Eukaryota; kingdom Viridiplantae; phylum Streptophyta; class Magnoliopsida; order Lamiales; family Oleaceae; genus Fraxinus; species Fraxinus cuspidata. The sequence goes on along the minus strand of CAIGRP010108899.1, from coordinate 2,236 downwards.
GATGGGACAAAGAGTGTCTGTGACCAACATTTGATCGATTTGTGACCAAGTATTGGTGGTGGATCGGGATCGGGGGACGGATGTTTGGGTGTATGTGACCAACTATTTGATTCTCTGTGACTAACTATATGACCTTAAAATTGATAATTTGTGATAAAAAATATAATTCGTGACCAACAAATTAGGAAATACCCGATTGTGATTTATAATTTTTTTAATTTGTGACCAATTAAAAATTTTTGACCTATAATTTTTTGATTCTTGACCAATGAAGTAAATTGCGACCTTTAAATTTTTGATTTGTGACCTCGAAATAATTTATGATTAATTAATTTGATAATATGTGACTAATGAATAAATCGTGATTGATAATTCTGTATATGTGACCATTAACTGTATAATTGTGAATTTATTATATTTAAATAATAATTATTTTTAATTAATTAACTAAATATCCGAGTTTTGCATTTTTTTTAAACTTAAAACCTGATTTTTGCATTGGTGAAACTTAAAACCTGATTTGTGAACTCTTCCATTCAGGATATTGTGTTATTAAGGCCTCTCTTTTTCTTTTTTGTTTTATTTAAAGAGATGTGTATATTCGTCATTTCATAATTTAATTGAAAAATAGGTGAAAATGACTTTTTTTTGCGCAATGAAAGGTAAAAATAAGGGTGAAAATGTCAAAAAATGAAATGTATTGATTACACCATTAATCCCCTATAAGACATGCTTACTTTTCCTAAAACCATGATTTCCATTTTCTGCGTTTTGATCTTCACAATATTTGCACATAGTTATAATAATTTTATAAAATAAACTCTACATTATATCAGTAGATGCAAAGCTAAACAATATAGTAGCTTCATAAATATTATTTGATGACTCGAAATCATTTTCAAATATATAGAAATTAAATTTGAAAGTGGTCACAGAAAACTTGTAAGTAGGGATGACAATGAACCCGAGCATATATGGAGCTCATGCGCTTGATAAAGGCAAATCAGGTATTTTAATTTTAAAGAAGAAAAAACATGATAAAATCTGTTTTCAAAAAATAAACATGGAAAAAGTATATATTTTTCAATCAGTTTTCAAAACATATTTAAATTAAATTTTTTATCATAAAAATATAAACAAAATAAATTAAAGTTTGAAACATAAAACAAATTAATTCATGGCTCACAACCCGTTGAGCACGGCCAATTACGAGCCAGCTCATTGGCTAGGCCGATCCACCTTTTTTTAACTCAATGAACTGCTTGATGCTAGGCTCTTTGGCCTACAAATCGAGCTCGGATTTGGGCAACACAAACAGACGTTGCTCAACCTATTGCCGTACTTGTAAGTTAAAAATTAAAAGAAATTCTAATCAGATTCGTAGGTCAATACTATTGTCCCTAGTGAGATCAACCTCGTATGATGTGGTAGGTGGTATAGAGTGAATTGATAAGACTAATTAAATTTGTTAACATGAGATTCACTTATCATTTAATACCGCATCACATGGAGAAGTCCCAATGGATACATATAAGCATTAATCGAACGAATGAGCCCTCGTCGGCTATATTTTAGAAAATTGGAAGGACTTGGATACGCGACAAACCTTCTTAAGAGGGCGAGTGCATGAACCAGTTGAGTAGTTGGTGGCATCACACACTTCTCAATAGAACCATATGTGACTCTTGCTTCATACAACTCCTTCTAAAATCAATACTTTCCCTTTCATTTGACCAATGGGTTCCCAAACCAACATGTTCTCTCTTTCTATTCTCTGGTAAGCATTTAATTTCACTCATTTATTGATTCGATGTAGATAGGGGTGGATATCGAGCCTAGTAGCTCGTCGGCTCGGCCGCTCTGCTCGTTAAACGAGGCTCGTCAAAAGACAAGCCCGACGAGCCAGCCTACTCGACTTGTTTTTGGAACGAGCACTCGTGGGCAAGCCACGAGCTCGCCCACGAGCCTTGTCAATTGCTCGTGGCTCGCCATAAAGTTATGTGATCGAAACGGCCACTGAACAAAATTCAGTGACCACTGAATTATTTGTAGTGATCGTTCTTGTAATTGAATTTAATTTTTTTTTCAATTCTATTTTTTCTCTATAAGTACCCTTTCCTTAATCCATTTTTTCCCACCAAACTCTCATTCTCTACTCTATAATCTTTTGATTCTCTTCTACATTTTACGATTTACATTATTGAGTTATAATCTTGATTTTACAATATATTTTCTA
>CAIGRP010108894.1:0-10505 GCA_903798385.1 Fraxinus cuspidata | reverse complement strand
TTTCACACATTAAATAATTGGATTAATTTTATTTGAAATAATATGATTATTAAAATAAATTTGAAATTATACAGTGTGATAATGAATAAACTATTATCTGCAATATGGAATGTCCATTTAAATTCAATCACATGTCGATAAGGATAAATAAATAAAATTTAATTATTTTAAATTAATTTTGAATTTTTCAAAATTTAATTATTTGATAAGAGGTTATGGGAGAGAAATTCTCTCCCAATGAAGTGGCACCACCTCATCTTAATATTGGGGTGATTTTAATTTTTTAGTTAAATTGTAAATTAAAGAATTAAAATAAATTTATATTTATCAGTTATAAATAGGACTTACTAGATATTCAAAAAAAAAAAAAATAGAGATTATGTGAAATACTTTTCTGAGAGTTATTCAATTTCTTCTCATTTTGTTTTATGTGTTGAGAACACAAAGTGAACTATAAAGTGAGCGTGTGAATCAAATTCAAATATGAAATACCCGATCGTTCATGCCTTGTAATCAAAAAATACACCAAGAATGAATTGTGGAGCTTTTGGGAGTTTGACGGTTATAAAGGAAGAAATCAAGATTTACATTCTAAACGATCGTTGGTATAATTTTTATATCTTTCTTAATGACATGTTGATTAAGTTAATATGTGTATTGTTTGATTAAAAAGAAAGAAAAAAAATTATAATGTTACTTCCACTTATTTTTCCTATAAATGGTTTTCAAAACCAACAACAACAATATTTTATACAAACTAAATGTATTTTTGTCACTGTTTTGAAAACGAATATCACTGAAGCAATAATTAGATATTATATTTACGCTCTTCTTTAAAAATCCATTTACGATATACTTAAATGTATATTTTGGAGAATTACTGATACGACCCATTGACAATCATTACAAACTTTTTCGATTTCGACAGCTCATATCAATATATGGTGGTACATAGAACCAAATTCTAACAAATCATATTAGAGCTTGATTTTTTTAGGAAAAATTGCAGTCAAGGTACTAAACTTTTCATTTAATTGCAGAGTTTGTCCAAACCTTTCATTTGTGTCACCTACGATATCGAACCTTTCAAAAATTAGCATATGAAGTCCAAATGGATGGATACCGTTAATTTGACCATTAGTTGACCAGAGTAATTGTTTTTTACCAAATATAAACGGGTAAAATGTTTACTTTATAATTTTATTTAATAAAAAAATAAAAGGTAGTATCATCTTCACCCAAAACTCACATCGTCAACGGAGGCACAAAATCAATGGCGAGCCCATTCGCCGTTTGAAATCAACAAAACCATCGCACACTGGACCTCTTAGATGTTGCTTGATTAGCCTTGCAGTAACTATTTTCGTCTCTGAAGCTATTCGCTCCCAAATTTTTGAAGCCAGTACTTATTCTCATACCTTCCATTTGCTCCCAAATCTCTAGCGGGTTTGGCAGCAAGTAGATTTGCAATACCAACCCTTACTTCTCTCACTCTACCGCCATGTCAAGCAATTTGAGAAAAACCCTGAAGGGATTTAAAAACAACTCAATCTAGAAAACCCACAAGATTTGTTGACTTTTTTAATTTTTATATTGGGGAGAAAAAAAAGAAGAGATTCAGTTTAATTTTACATTTTAGTTGATTATTGTAGACACCTGTTTGGTGTAAGGGTTGGAGGAAAAAACGATTTTGTTTATTCTTATAGCATGCTGGAGAAGAGAAAGATCCATTATGAAGCGTGTAATTGTTTGCAGTATTAAGAGGAGTGTTGGTAGAAGGAGTGGTGGCGCCGATACGGGTGGGTGTTGACAGCATTGGCCGCTACTGATGGTGGTTTTGGTGTAAGGGTGTTGGGGAAGAAGGGGTGGTGGTGGTGTGTTTTGTGTTTGATTTTTGTTTTTTATCTAATTATTTATTTATTATATAATAAAATTATAAAGTTACTATTTTACCCATTTTATATTTGGTCAAAATCAATTACTCTGGTCAACTAAATGTCAAATTAACGATTTTCATCCATTTGGACTTCATGTGCTAATTTTTGAAAGATTTGGTATTATAGGTGGCACAAACGGGATGTTTGGATAAAGTCTACAACTAAATGAAATATTTGATACCTTGGCTGCAATTTTCCCATTTTTTATTGCCTATTAGATGTGGAGATTCTATTTTACATCTTAGTAAGAACGGTGTTAGAATTATTTGATTATATGTTGTTATTGGATGTATGATACTTTTTATTGATCAAAATTTATGGCCTTAGATTATTTTTGTGGTGATTATGTTTACTTTTATTGAGTCTTGTAATAAAGGGTGTAAATTACAACTTCGAAAATTCTCCTTTTATTTCAATTTTCACTGCAACAATAGTAGGATTTATGATTGTAATTATTGTTATTACTGAAAATTGTAAAGTTGATCAATCTTCATTATCTTAAAAAATCCAGAGGTCAAAGGTATAATTTTGCTGCGAATTATAAATTGGATCAAACTTGATCATCTTCAAAATATGGAAGACTTGGGCTAAAAATTCAACAGGAGATTGTTGTCCCTCTGATGGCATAGTGCCAACAATAGCGAGGTACAACAACATCCTATGTAGTTGATGTTCAAAAGAGCATCATTGGGCAAAGGGTACCGTTGTAGTCGCTGCCACATCATGCAGCAAACGACGCTGCCTCAACTGCATCATTGACCCGTGGGCGTGTGTACACCAACATTATATCGTCGTTGTGGTGGACAACCACTGGAACGATAATAGCGCCTCAAAAGGACTACAAATACGTGTGGATCCATGAATTTGGGTGAGTTTGGACGTTCATTGATCGTTGGCCGTTGACGACCACAATAGTAAGATTATTTATTAATATTTAATTAAATAATATTTAAAAAGTTTCAGTCAATATATAAATGTACTAACACGTAAATACACACACACACACACACACACACACACACACACACATATATATGGTTGGAGCAATGACCGTAACAGTGAGTTGAGATGGAGAAGGGGTTTGGAGATGGAGAGAAAATAGAGAGATAATTGGCTCGAGCGGCCACGATTTGCCACGGGTTCAAACCGCTCGCCTGGCGCAGGCAGGCGCTTGAACGCACATGTGACCATCAAGCGGTCACCGAATATAAATTCATTTTATTTCAGTAGAGCTAGATCTCACTCCCGCCTTGGCTTGTAGGGAGTGGCTCCTTCTCGGCTACAATGGCTGTTTTGGGGTGTGGGGACGTTGGGGCAATGGCTTCGATGATGATCACTAGTTAGAGTTGTTAGGTTTCTTGGCAAGACAACATGTTCACTCTTGCTAAATAAATTATACTATAGGGCAAATTTTGGATTCAAATTTTTTTTTTTTTTAATTGACCTCAAAAGACCTTTGACATCGTAACAAAAAGAGTAGTGCTATTCATAGTCAACTATTGCACTAATCATTATATATGACATCTTAAGCGACACAGCATTATTAAAAGTTATTCATTTTTAGAAATTACTCTACGTAAGATGTTATATATGATCATTATTACAGTTTAATTATGAATAGTATTATTGTAATAAAAAAAGATTTAAAGTGTGTTTGGTGAAAATTAAAATTAGATTTTTAGTAGATTTTGATAGAAGTTTTTGAAATGTGTGATTGAAAAGTTGTGGGATCCATGAAAGATGTGGTTAATATTGATTGTTTAACTTTAACTTGGATTAAAATCTGATTTTAATCCGAACCAAACAGGGGCTTAACTCATTTAATCATTACAATTCAAATCTAAAATTTATCCAATTCTAAAAACCTAGATCTAATTTCTCATTTGATCATATTTAATTGTTGTACTACATATAAAAAAATGATCTTTTTCAATAGAGGGAAATGTTAACCTTTTTTTACTTACCTTTTAATTTATACATATAGATCCTATTTGGTGGGGGGACTAAAAATCATATTTTTAATAAATTTTGATAAAAGTTGATAAAATGTATAATTGAAAAGTCGTAGATTTCATGAAATAAGTAGTTAAAATTAATTATTGTCTCTGGCTTAAATTAAATCTGAATTGTAATTCCTACTAAAGAAGGGAACATTTTTTTTTTTTTTTTTTGGGTTTAAGATGAAAATTTATTTTGAATTTTTACAAAATAAATATATTAGATGACTGGAAGAGTTGAAAAGAAAAAGTGAAAAGGAGGAGTTCATTCGGGGTAAATCAACAGCACGTTTGGTTACGCGTATAAGTAACTTATCCGGTTCTTACAGGCATAAAAACCTCAAAAAGCTATTTATAAGCATAGGCAAACAGCTCTTATTTACAGTTCTCACTTTACCTAAAACCCTAGTCTCTTCGCCAGCACAAAAACCCCAACTTCGTCTGCCTCTCTTCACGAAAAATTAAGAAGAGAGAGAGATGGGAAGCGATAGCGAGACAGAGAAAAGTGCCCATAAAGAGAGAGAGAAGAAGAAGCTACTGGCTCTTGCACCCATCGCTAAACCCCTCGCCGGCAAAAAACTCTGCAAACGCACCCTTAAACTTGTTCGCAGAGGTTGTATATACATGTATAAATTATTATATGTTTATATCTCTAAGTGGGTTGTTCTTTTTTATCTTATTTATTTTATGGGTTTTCGGATTTCAGCTGCCGAGCATAAATGCTTGAAGAGAGGCGTTAAGGAGGTGGTCAAAAGTATTCGCCGAGGAAACAAAGGGTATGTCGATTTTGATATCTTGTTTATGAATCTTTTTTATATACATCGGTTTCTTTAGTATTTAATAAATTGGTGTTGGGATGCTACTTTTATTGTAGTTCGAGCGATCCTCCATTTCTTTTTTCTTGACCTAAAGCTTATTAAGTTCGGATTATATTTATTTGGACCGAGTTTAGAGAATGAAAAAGAAGCAAATTTTTATCACCGATCTAAAAGAAGAAAAAATTATTGATGTGTTTGAATAGTAAATTATATCATTCCAATTTGTGATGTAGCCAATTACCTTTTGGGATCCAACTACAATTCTTTTTCCTTTTTGCTTGTGTGGATTTGGGTGAGAAGGGAAATGTGAATATGCTTGTCTTGATTATAGAAGTTGGTTTTGACCTAGCTGTTCTTCAACTGATGTACAATGTAGCTTATTTTGAACATCCTGCTTTATATTTAACTTGTGGAATCTGGATTTGATGTATTTGTAATCTTTATGATGATGACAGATTATGTGTCATAGCTGGGAACATATCACCAATAGACGTTATCACTCATGTTCCCATCTTATGTGAAGAAGCTAACATTCCTTATATCTATGTTCCCTCGAAAGAAGTAAGCATGTTTTCTTCACTCCCTTGTGTTATATTTTGTTCATTGTCTTATCCTTGGCTACTTTTTAGGGGAACCCCAACCCTTCAATGTTGGTTTTTCTTTTGGGTGGACTAAAAATAAGGTCAAGGAAAGTGAAGATATAAATGATAAAAGTTGGAAATGGTGTTTGTTTGTAGAAAAAATGCTGCACAGGTCTCCTTTTTCTTACATGGATTTTAAGAATCGAATTTCAAGGATTGTAATGGTTATCTTGGAAAATATGTTTGTTTTTGTTTGCCTCTTTAATTATATTCAAAATATATTACTTTAACTATTGGCTTGCTTGCTTAGTATTCATGGCATATCATATGGTAGAATGCCCCAAGTTATAAATATATGTTGTGTTCTATTATTCATTCTCATACTCTTAATTCCAGTGTATAAGAAGAATGCTACGGCTTAGAAACAGGAAATATTAATACATGTTTTTACTATTTTTTCAGCTGCTCATCTAAACTAGACTGATAATATTGTAAGGCAAGGTTCTAGAATTTGAGCACGCTTCAGTTGCATAGCATGCTCATCATACTGTACAATGCCCTTACATAAAAATATAATTTCTATTCTATCGCACATAGAATGGATTAATTCTCACTGACTTTAATTCCAGTGTACATGAAGAATGCTATGGCTTATGAGTAGGAAACATTAACATAAGTTTCCTATTTTTCGGCTGTTCATCGAACTAGACTGATTATGTTACAAGGCACTGTGCTAAAATTTGAGCATGCCTAGTTGCTAATGTCTATGGTCTACATTTGTACATTTCTAGATATCCATACCACATATATATAGAGTTTCAAATATACAGCTGATGTGCATGCTTACACACACATATACTTATAAATAGGATCAAATGCTCTCTCTCTCTCTCTCTCTCTCTTGCCGATAAGAGCTTTGTAATTCTTTTGGACATTTGGAAATCGGTATGTGAGATTGATTTAAATTGTTGCACGAAAATTCATGTATAAATTATGAGTATTTGAACAAGAAATCTTATGCTCGTGTCATATTGATTTCATTTTTTTAAAATTCACGTGATATGTTAGGTTCAAGACCTGGAACTTGTTCATTTAGTATTGTAATTAGGCCAAGTCCAATGGAAATAAATAAATATTGTATTGATCAAAGTTGAAAATAAGTTACTTATTTTGATAGTATAGAGTTACTATCAAATTAACTGTTTTCTATTCTAAACATGTTTGGTTGAAAACGAAAATCACTTAAATGTAACCCCATACATGTTCTAAAACTGAACTTGAGAAGAAAAAGTTGGACACTTGTAACGTGACTACCTGCCTGTTTCAGGATCTTGCTAATGCAGGAGCCACCAAGAGGCCAACTTGCTGTGTTCTGGTGCTAACCAAGCCCACCAAGGGAGAAATCGCCCAGGAGGAACAAGAAAAGTTGAAGGGAGATTACGATCAGGTTTCATCAGAAGTATCTGAACTAGCTAATACTATGTTTTAATGAGCTAGATTTCATAATGAAGTTTGTACTCTTTATTTCAACTTATAAACATCTTATTTACTTACCATTTGTGGGTTTCTGTGAAGTTGCTCAATGGATTTGTAGAACGGAATTTTGGAAATTTTTATCTTCTTAGGCTCGTCTATCAAGATTTATATCTGTGTGACCACAATATTAGGGTGGAAACATTATAGTTTGCTGGAGGCTATAACATTACTTGTGCACTGCCTTTACAGAAGGGTAAACTGGGGAAAGGTCAAGTGGAAGAAATGAACCAAAATGAAAAAGCAGGAGAAGATTGCAAATAATTGCTCCTTTGTTCGACGGTTTGAGGAAATAATTATGAGTAATACTATTTAGCCTCGAGTTATAATCTCAGTCTATATGACGTTAATGTGATATTAAATAATAAGTATAATTAAATGAGTAATTTAATTTCACATTTTATTTAGCCCATTACTTAACACCGGATAAATTGGGGTTATAACACCAATGGAGCATAAGGGCCCATTTGGCACAGTTTTTACTTCTTGTAGAAAGAGCTTTTGGAGGAAGCTTTCGTATTTTTGTTTGAAAGTTAATTTTTAAAAGTTTTAGAGAAAGTCACATTGAATTAACTTTGAAAAATTGTTTTACATACCAAAAATAGTTTCATAAAATTAGTCAAACAGATTAAAAAGCAAATTTTGAGTCTAAAAAAAACTTTTTTTGATTTTTCAAAAGTCATGCCAAACTGGTAATAAATAGCATTGCTAAAAAATTATAAAATGTTTCATGGAGCTTGCAAAATTACTCTAGTACCCATTCTCATTGAACCACGATTGGGCAAATTCAAATAGAAAAGCGCATAGGGATAATTAGAATCGACTAACTTCAAGTCAAAAAGTTGAGAATTCAATGTCACCATTTTTGTAAAGTAGGCTAATTCCAAGTTCAACTTCGTTACGTTGTTGTCAGGAAATATTATTATTTTGGTTAATATAATCACACGTGAAATTCTATTATCGATCAATTNGGCAAATTCAAATAGAAAAGCGCATAGGGATAATTAGAATCGACTAACTTCAAGTCAAAAAGTTGAGAATTCAATGTCACCATTTTTGTAAAGTAGGCTAATTCCAAGTTCAACTTCGTTACGTTGTTGTCAGGAAATATTATTATTTTGGTTAATATAATCACACGTGAAATTCTATTATCGATCAATTTAAAAAAAAACAAACAGGTTTTCCATCAATCATTCATTGCCACCATTGCATATGTCATCCAAGGTGTTAAATTTATCGGACAAGAAAGCATTATTCCTCCAAGTCAATGGATTGAAAAAAAAAAAAAAAATGTTTAAAATCGTATTCAATTGTCAAAGAGATGAGCAATGCTAGCTAGTAATTCATTAAGAATCTGTTTGATTGTAAATGTAGAATTTGGATGGAAAGAAAATGAATTCCAGAGAATTGAATTACCTAGAATTTATTTTACTGAGAATTATAATTAATTATGTTTGATTTGTATATTTTCCATGTGGAAAATATTTAAATTTTTGATCTTTTGGTATTCGTTTGACTTTGTTTTTTATGAAAATTGTCCATTATTGGAAATAGAATTTGGTGCCATTGCCAAAAAAAAAAAATCGTGAAATTCTATTATCGATCAATTATAAAAAAAACAAACAGGTTTTCCATCAATCATTCATTGCCACCATTGCATATGTCATCCAAGGTGTTAAATTTATCTGACAAGAAAGCATTATTCCTCCAAGTCAATGGATTGAAAAAAAAAAATGTTTAAAATCGTATTCAATTGTCAAAGACATGAGCAATGCTAGCTAGTAATTCATTAAGAATCTGTTTGATTGTAAATGTAGAATTTGGATGGAAAGAAAATGAATTCCAGATTATTGAATTACCTAGAATTTATTTTACTGAGAATTATAATTAATTATGTTTGATTTGTATATTTTTCATGTGGAAAATATTTAAATTTTTGATCTTTTGGTATTCGTTTGACTTTGTTTTTTATGAAAATTGTCCATTATTGGAAATAAAATTTGGTGCCATTGCCAAAAAAAAAAGGTGGAAATCAGTTCTAATTCCACAATTTCCATGAAAATGTGCACGTGTGGAGTAAAGTTAAAAAAAAATTTTCATGGAAAAAAATGACTATTAAACAAGCCAAAACACGAAAATTTTTCCATTTTTCCATGGAAAACCATAGCTATCAAACATAGTCTAAATGTAAACTATATGACGAAATAAACAAAGATAAAGTCGACAAGACTGAAATCAACACATGGTTGAGGGTATTTCTAGAGCAAAATGATTTGTTTGTTGTTCTTGTTCCTCGTTGAAGGTCTGGCTGTAAGGATACAATCTCATCCATGGCATTAAATTATTGAACAATAGATTCACTTTTATGTCACGATAAAATGACTCAATTTGAAAATTTCACTTAATTCAGTCAGTCTACCATTAAGATTTGCGAGTCAATTTTAAAATGTCAATCTTATTAAGAAAAATAATTCAAATCCTTATAAATTAGTCAATATTTTCATCTTTATTCGACTTGATATTTTATTCGGGCCTTCTCAAGATGGTGACTCTTTTGCGTATACATATCTTGAAATTTGTGTGCTTATTTTTTTTGTCTTAATCTAATCAAATTAATCATTGAAGATTAATGAGTTTTGATATTAAGAGTTAATATTTGGAGTTTCATATTAAAATGTCAACTTTATTTAAAGGAGTATCACAATTTTTAATAAATATAAGTTGATTTATTTCATTTTCATTCGATGTGAAATTTTATCTCTTGACGTTTTCTCTAGTAGATTCAGTACAAATTACATCACTAAGTTTTAGGGATGACAACGAGGCGGATCGAGGCAACCTCCCCTGACCCCCGCGCCAAGCCAAGCAATTCCCCTCACCGTTAGCGTCACGGGGTTTTGATAATCATTTTATTGCTCCCATTCATTAGACTAAGATAATAATATATTTTTTAATCTTTACTTATTTTTAGAAGTTAAATTATTCAAATATATTTGGTAAATTAAGATTTGTATTGTTTGTCATATTTCTCAGATAATCTTAGTTGACATTTTCTATTAGAACATACGAAATTTCGTGGAATTTCTTATTAGAGGTCATTGCTCCGTTTACTATCCCGTTTAATTTTATTTTTTTGAGTTTTTAATAATTTATTTTATTTCCCCAATTCATTAGATTGAGACACATAATTTTAATTGCCATTTTCTATTAGACCTAATGAAATTTCGTGAAATTTTTCATTTAAAGTATTGAATTTTGAAAAAAAAAATAAAAAAATTAAAATGGGAGGGGCGGGTCCCGTCCCGAACTCCAGGCAAAATTTCCCACCCCGTCCCTGACCTGAATATTCGATTAATTGGGTAATTCCCACCCCATTTGAAGCGGAACCCTGCAGTTATCGAGTTTGTCGAATTTTTTTGCTATCCCTACTTCGTCGACTTCATTAGAATGTGAAAGGATTAATTAGTTGGTATTTTTTTAATGGAAAATAATAATAATTATTCTTTAAATTTAAAAAAGAAAAACATTATCAGACAGTAACAGCAAACCGACCTGGGCCCACACGAAGCACATGATCCGTTACTGTGCGTGCCATAACTTAAATGCAAAGGTTTCGCGACACCACACACACACACACAC
>CAIGRP010108888.1:0-14127 GCA_903798385.1 Fraxinus cuspidata | reverse complement strand
GATGTACAAATAGCATTACTCTTATATTTAATGTAAATTATGACCTTTGGAACTTACTCTTAATTAACTTGTAAGAGCTCATTACTAGTCTGACTTACATTGTCTAGGCCTTCGTCTTTCCCATCCATGTTTTTAAAAATTTGGTTAAGTAGATTGTCTTGTTGTTTAGTTTCTTTCTGCAATTGTTATGTAATCTTGGTTGTTACATGTTAAAAATTTGGGGTATCTGTGTTCTTGTATTTTCCTTTATCCGAATATTCAGGTATTTTTTTCTTCTTCAAAATGTTTTAGGGTGCTTTAGAGGGAATTTTTTCTTTGCGAACAAACTTCACTAGCCACATCAGTTTCCAAATGCCAGTTGTCTACGTAGTTTGATGACAGTATTCAATACAATAGTAGTTTATACTAACTATATTTATATCCATGGCCGAAATTTCTGTTCTGTTGTTATACTCCCATCAAATCAATCAGTCAGATTTGATTACATTCATTAAACTTTTTTTTAAAGGTAATCAAATATTTTATTAATCAATGCATAATACACAGGAAGTGTATTATCAATTTAAATCAGAAAATAACAATATGAAATTGGGCAGCCCGTCTATATGTGTAGTAGCCACTACATTAAACCAATAATACAATGTCAAATAAAATAATTCTCTAATCTGCTATGTTGTCCGTGTTAGATCTTCAAAACAGCAGATGTTTCTTTCTCTTCACACAACATACGATGCAACCCGTCTTTCATACGTCTCGGCAACACTCAATCCATGTGTTGCAATGCTAGAATATCGTTCCACAGTAAACGAGCATTCCACAGTAAACGAGCAGTAGCACAATGAAGGAACAAGTGGTCTATCGTTTCTCCATCCCTCTTACACATATAGCACCACCCTGTAACATAAAAACCCTTGTACGAAGATTATCCACCGTTAACACCTGTTCTCTGACCACCGTCCATAGTAAAAATGTCACCCGTTAAGGTAGTTTACATTTCCATACCATTTTCCAGGAGAATGGACTCTCCACAAGTCCCAATAAGGATCTAAAATCAGTGCGATTGAAAAAATACCATCTCGTGTCAACCAGAGGAAATTACCACGTCTGAGACTCGCCTCTAGGCTTATCTACCACCTGCTTATATTTAGTTTGGGCCCTTATCGATGATAGCTCCTTAGAATCCACATTCGCTACATATTTTCCATTGGTTGGAGACTCATCCAATCCCACCCCACACTTATGGCAACAAGTTTTCCTGGAACCCACTATAGACCCACTATCGACTACCTTGATCAATTCATCCAATTCCCCTTTCAACGTCTGGATGCGAGCCCTTAATACGGCATTAGGATCACTCCTCTCATTTTCTGCCCTTTCCTTATGAAACAACACCCGCTGATCAACATTTTGCGATGCCCATACGATTGCCATAACATCGGCATAAGTCATCCCTAGTCGGCTCCTTTCTTCAGCTATTCGACGCTTGACCTTAACTCCGGCAACAAATGAATCAACAACTGCCTGAAACACGCGTGAAACCGATGTCCATCCCTCTCCATTCGTACTTTCCGGCACCTTCACAATTCTTTTTCGACGCCTCTCCCCATTCTTTGCTATTATAAAAAACCTACTATGACTGTTAGCACAACGTTGTGTCAAGAAAGTTCGAGAAGACTCATTAAACTTGGCGACGAATTCCTCTATCTAACCAGCCACCCTCAACTTATCCACCATATTCACCATCCAAACGGCACCAAAGCGGCCCATGCAAATTGCGTTCGATATCTTTGATCCCCATTCTAATAGCTTAACAATACCTGAGTCAATAACAGACACTACAAACTCCTTCGCCTTAAGTATAAAGTGTGAACTGAAAGCCTTAAGATCGCTGCATAAGTCTGTCTCCCTTGATTTTGTGCAAATGAGCCAGCTGATGATGAAATCAATGATCTGAATGACCTCGTTGCAGCGCGGTGAACCAGGGCAGTTTCTAACGGTGGCGCATGGGCCCCACGCGCCGGAAGATCAGCGTGTTCTCCACGCGCCATACCTGCCGGGGTCGGAACGGCGTGCTAGAGCGAGAGAGACGATCGCTGCTTAAAGATTTTCTGTTGAGAATCCATTCATTAAACTTGATTTGTTGTTTTTATTTGTTAACATGTTAGTTGGATTTCTCTGTGTAGTCTCTGTTCTTTGCAAGGATAAAAGGGACATTTTATCGAGCAAACTTATCAAATTTCATCCAATCATCATAAACTGCTACATTGTTGACCATATAAGAGGCATATGGAGATGTTACTGTAGGAATATATATTTTTAAAATTAGCTATATTTAAAGGAGGAAGCTTGTAATTTTTTGCATTCAAGTTTTACTCTTAGCACCATTCATGTCATCACTTTGGTGCTGCTCCTGTTAATGACAGTATTTCCTGATGTAGGAGGTTTCTCCAGTCTGGTTTTTTTTTCTTGTTTCGATTTTTCACTAGTCAAGTTGGTTTTTATAATAAATAAAATGTTAGAACTATCTATAAGTTTAGGAATTGTATGTCTGAATGATGTGGTGATTCAGTTTGTTACAAATTAATCAATAGTCATATTATAGTAAAAATATAGATAAATATTTATCCACAGAGTTCTTAGAAGTGAAGAATTTTAGCATCATATTTTTCATCCATATAAACATCGGTTTTTTTTCCCTTCATTTGGAATAACTTTTAGATTGTTTTGCAGGATGACTTGACCATTACCCTTGTACAACAGTGCAGTGAGTCGCAATATACTGTTCAAAGAATCATCGAGACAGCAGGTGATAACGAGGCCCTACTCTTTGAAGCATTGAATGTGAATGATGAAATTCAGAAAGTCCTTTCTAAATTCAATGACATGAAGAAACCTTTCGTGGTACAAAGGGAGCCAGAACCTGCTATGGTACCTGTAGCTGTTGAGCCTGATGATTCACCCTGGGTAGGAAAAGAAGAAGCTCTTATCAGAAAACCTTCAGGTCTGTATAGTGGATCGCATGGAGGGAACAATGATGACATGATGGACGATCTTGATGAGATGATTTTTGGAAAGAAAGCTGGTGGTACGTCAGATTCAGAGCCAAAGAAGCATCAGCCGTCTAAGGATGATCTCATTACCCTCTAAGTATCCTTCTTATAAGACATCATATATTTGGAAACTGACTTAACTTCGATTCTTAAATTGTCATACTTGTTTCTTCGTAGAAATTTGCGTTTTAATCATATTATTTGAACACATTTGTGTATACTATTTACAGTGGAAATCAAGACATTTGCTTCCCAGATGTAAGGATTCATTCAGAACGCGTGTGCATATGCACGTGATCTTAAGTACACTTTTATCTATTTTGCCTGATTTATGCTTAGCAAAACTTGAAATATTTGTGATGGTCCTCTGCCTCTTAAAATAGAAGTTTATTGAGAGTATATTGACATGTTTATGTGATTCTGAGGGCAGTAAGAAGGGTTTGATTAGGGAGTGCAACTGTGCTGGAATTAAATATCTCCATTTTCAGCTCCATTCGTCCATTTGGATTTAATAAAAGGCTTACGTTCCTTTCATCCTTTTCAAAGTTATCATTTTCAGCCCCTCAAAATATAAAGAAAATAGCAGTGGTATTGGAACATGTGTTTAAAGAACTCATCAAGCCAAAGTTAAGAATTTGATGAAAATTGTCCCATTTAGTTAAACTTGGAGAATGCTAATCGTTTTAATGAATAGATTATGAAGAATTTAGATATTAAAGGGTTAGACACTTCATTTGTATTGGCTACTGAATTTAAGGACTTAATACAAAGGAATCGAATTGGATCAAAATTGAACTATTCGATTTTGGTTCATTTCTATATTTAGAGAAGGTTCAAAATACACATTTGTACTCGATTTGGAACGAATCGAAATGTATATTGCCTACTCCAATACTAAATGATGTATCTTTGATCATACTTTGTACGTTGAAATCGTAACTAAGATATATTTTAATATTGCTGTGAAAGAAGAATGATAAAAGAATTTGTTTTTTTGAGACTTCAAGTAATTGAGTACTCATCTGCTTTCTTCACCTTTAGTCACGTTTAAAAGTTATTTTTCGAAACAAATTGAGTTACTTTATAAACAATTTTGTTAAGGTAATTGAGTAATTAGATCCAACTTATTGAAAGCGAGAAATACATAACTACGATACTTTGTATACAATTTCATATTTAAAAAGCTTACACAAATATTTCAAAAATCAATTGATAAATAACAATAATATATTACATATATTTATAAAATATTATTATGCATCAAATTTAGAAAACCCAATTTTACCATAGCTCTTCGCAAATTCTCTCTTTACACAAATAACCCACTCCACCGTTCCCATCCCCAGTTCAGTAGATATCTCTTCTCCAATCAACAATACCCATCTCTCTCTCGTCTGTGGTGATTTCATTTATTAATTCCCTCCTCATCTCTGTGAATCAGTTCCCTCTTTCTAGATTAAATAATGTATTTGCTCAAGGTAAACACTTTACAGGTGGGGTACAGGTTCCGTTCGACCAATAATGAGCGGATTAATTACTTTCTACGGCTCGAGATAAACGGACGTGAACAAGAAGTTAGTGTTATTCGAGAAATTGATTTGTGCAAATATGAGCCATGGGACTTGCCTGGCAATTATTTTATTCAAAATTAATTGTGTTTTTCTTGGAATTAAGAAAAAAAAAGTTGATTTTTGAATTTCATGGATGCTAGAATTATATACATGCATATTTATGAATGTGCGTTTATTTGTAATTTTGCAGATCTATCTGTGATGGGGTAAAAAGGAAAAAGAACACGACGACGATGGCAAGGGTGATGTGCGGCAGAATTGGTGTGGTTTGTTCGGGAGAAATATTTAGTAAAATGGTTAAGTTCATTTGGCTTTTTTCTTGTTCGATTGCTTTCTTAGCTAAGTATTTCTGCATTTTCTGTGAAGTTATCGTCCTTGAAAAAAACTACCTGGGCTATATTTGATGCCCGCTTTAGTTTGATTATTTTAAAGGAACATAATTTGGAAGGTGGATTTGATGTTGATGCCCTTATTTTGTTCTATGAAGTCCAAAAGACACAGCACTGCTAATATTTAGTTCCTGGATCTCAACAATGTTCACAGTTTCGTGCTCAAGAACAACAAACTAGGATTTATTTGAAATGAAATTAGGTTCAGTTACATGATAATTTTTTGCCATTTCATTTGGAACGCTCACAAAACAGTCAAAATTAAGGTAGACCCAGTCACAAACAGTCACGATAAAAACAAATCCGTTTACAATGGGTTGCAGTTAACACATATTTAGTTACATAGGGTCACAATTAACATATAAATGGTCACAAACTTCAAATGTAAACACGGTTTGTCACAAACATTCATGGTTAACACATGTCTAGTTACACATGTCACTGTTGATAGAGACTTGGTCATGTGCAATTAAAGTTAAGACAGATCTAGTCACAGACAGTCACAATGAATATATACTTCACAGTTAACATATAAATTGCACAACTTTAAATGTAAACATGTTTTTCACAAACATTTACTGTTAATAGACTTCTGGTTACACCCGTCATTGTTAACACAAGCTTAATCACTTATAGTCGTGGTTAAAACAAATCTATTCACAAACAGTCACAATAAAGACAGAGTTGATCACAAATAGTCACATATAACACATGTTTAGTCAAGAATAATATCTTACACAGATAAGGTCATAAACAATAACAGTTTACGTAGAACTAATCACAAACAGTCATTGTTAAATAGAATCGGATCACATACAACATATATCACACCGTCAATAGGTCACAAGTTATTTTTCGAACATAGTTTATAGAATTAATTGATCACGAATTATTTCTTAGTCATAAATCACAAATTTTATAAGTCGGGACTTATTTCACGATCACAAATTATTTCTCGATCACAATTTATCAAATTAATTGGTCATAAGTTATTTTTCGATCACAATTTATAAAATTAATAGGCCACATTTACAATGACACAATTGTAGCTCACAATTACAAGTTTAGTTGTAAGTTACACGTCTTTATAAATGACAAATTATTTATCGATCACAAATAATCAAATTAATTGATCACAAATTATTAAATTAATTTACCACAGTTTATTTATTGACCACAATTATAAGCATTTGTTTTCCCTCCTCTCATTATTGAATTTGAAACCGTTGGCAATGAAAATATGTGCATTTCAAAACGTGAAAAATGAAGAATGGGCAAGTACATTGACATGTACGAATGGAATTTTATTAACGTCAACATATATCATGTTTGATCCACATTCTTTCAAAATTTATTCTTTCAAAACTCATTTTCAACCGCACATTTTTCAATAAAGTCTAAAATTGCATATTTCTGATAGTGCCAACAAGCACAAACGTGAAACATAAATTGAAATCACATGCGGCCAACACATTTGCGTTTGTATTCCTTTTCGGCCTATGAAATTCACACACTCGTGACGCGGTAGAACAACTTTCATACGCATTCCATCAATAGCTCCAATGCAATTCTGAAATATGGGATGCTTAGTTGGGTCAAGTCTGTAGGGATCATCTCTCTCGTTATAGTTCGGACTGGATTTTATGAGACGTGTCGATAACACAACAACGACATAGAAAACCTCTTTGAAGTAATGGCATATTGTTTGCAACGAATGGTTGAATATCATTGTCACCTACCGGTATCCCTTTTCAAGTGCTAATATGCACAAGAGCATTTCAACATGCTCGTAGATATCTACCTATTGACTACTGCATAAGCAATATTCATTACATAGAATATGTGCAAAATGTAGCAACGCTTGTGGGTACATTCGAAATTCTTGATACTACATATGTTCGTTCTCTTCCATTGCTTACTTCATAAACGTGTGGCCATTTCTAGAAAAATGAAATCTTTTAATACGACACCGCTGTTTGCCATAGTAGTTTCTTGCGTTGATGTATGCGATCCTACAATACGTAACCCAGTTCGTTATGTCATCCGTCAATTGGCTAAAAAACTCATCATCTTCGAATTCTTCTTCCTCATCGGAGCCTGATAGAAGTACACATTTGAAGTTGAGATCATTCATTGTGTTACTAATATTTAAGAAATTGTCAATATTTTATAAGTGAGTTGAAGAATTTTTTTGAACATCACAAATTTGTGTTACTAAACTTGGAACTTCACATATCATAATTCCTGTTCAAAGCAATTAATTTATAGAGTAGTAACTGTGGCATGTAAGTATTTTCTTTGATTGACATTTCAATACAGGCTATACCAACTTTTCAAAATAAAAAAGAGCTACATGAAATTATAAATGTTCAACTTTTTCCAGCTAGTACTGAAAGATTCCCAAAAAAATATGCATTGCCTGCAAGAGTTGTCTATCATGCATGTAATATTTGTGGTCAGAAATAAAGTAAACAATTTTAAACACAAACCTATATAGCATAATCACGTATGAAATGGAAGAGAATCATAACGTACATGGGTACAAGTACAAAAAGCTGTAATTATCACGGGGGGAAAGTGAAAAATAAGAGAACCACACAAGTACTGGAGCTAGTAGTGTCACTAATGGAGTGATTTGTTGTGCTCATTAAACTGCCACTCATTCCAGTGATTCTAATTAGTGTCTAGCATCAGGCCGATCATATCTTGATAGCGCTTCTGTGCAAGAAGCATACAGGCATAACTTCACATTGGAGTTACGCTTCTCTTCGTCTCCCTCATCACTCAAACCAGTACTCTCCCCATCGATAGGGATTGCATCCCCGTGATCTTCAACTGTACTATCCTCGAACAATGCGAAGCCCGTTCGACATAACTTCGTCGGGGTCATTGCGTAGTTGTCACTGTCATAACTATCGCCAAAAAGTTGACGACATCGGATGTAGATCTCATTGACATCTTTATCTTTAAAATTTTGTAGTCATTGTTCTCCTGTAATAACGATTACAAAATAACGCAAATGCAAATGAGTTGGTAACTATGGAAATGTACATCCCTCTATGCATATTCGTGAGATTGAATTGAGCTAAGTATGGGCATTTTCTGGACATAAATTGACTATACAAGATCCAAGACAGAATATTGATGAGATATTCATTACAAGTTCACTGCAAACAAGCACAACCACTTCTCACAACTTACTGCAGCTACTAAATGTCAGAGGAAATGCTATGCATGGATAACACCCAACAATAATCAACACACTACAAATAATCACATGTTCGATAACATTACCCATTCCTAAACACAAGTAACTCTTCTACAGAGCAAGACCTAACGCCAATCAAATATTCAAACAACCAGTCCGGCATTATCTTCATGCAACTCGTTTTCATGGATACAGTTCAAATTTAGCCATAGTTACAAAACACACGAATGCAAGTGACGGAGTCAATATTTATGTAATGTGGTACCAATTTGCAACTTCGTACCTTTATTTTTCGGCTCCACCATTCGTCGATGCTACGATACGGCATGTCGATGGTTATATTCGACCCCGGTACAAGCCAACAGCTTGGTGAGGCGTTTGTGTTCTCGACAATGGTTGCGAAGTTGTTGTTTGCTCCAATTGTGGCCAGAGGTGGAGTTAAAAATTCTAATAACACACTTTCGATCGTACTTCGTGAAACACTTACCGTGTCGATGACCTTCAGCAATCGCGGTCTCCCAGGCAGCAATAAACATTCTCCTTTATGCAAGGTTCCATTTCGCATATTTTTTGGAGCCAGAGTCGTTTTAGCACTCATGTGAACTGGACGAATCAGGACCCTGAACGTTACCTATCTGCGGGAATTAGACAAACTAAGTTGTAACATGATGCAAGGAATTAAAACTTTAATTATAGCGCAGGGTCAGTTCGTTACCTGATTTGAGAATGGCTTCGGATTTTGGATAATGAATTTGAAAAAAAAATGGCACTGTTGACGATGTCCAGCCTTTAGCAAAACTTACGGACGCCGCCCTTGTCCCACGCTAGTATGTGCGTCCATTTTAAGATCGAGCTTCGTCACTACCCTGGGTGAATCGATAAACAGAAAAACACAGCAAAGAGGAAATTGGCAGAAGATCTGTGACCTGAGGCGAAGTTAGATATCCGATAGGGAAAATTGCTGGTGGACAGTCAATGACAGTGCACAACGGAGAGACTACTGGATTCTGCACTTGTGCAGCAACGGCTGAGCCAGAATGGAGAAATGGGAAAGTGGTTGCTTTAAGTGCCAAATCTCACAACTTACGGTATTAGGTGCTACTGTAAACGGGAAGTGCAGATTCGAGCATACGGGCTGAAAAGGGGTCAACAACGAGGTCGGGTATTCGGCAAGGGGAGTCAACGGCTGTCGGTCAACGGGTCTGGGCAGGTTCGATGTGAAGCTGCTTACCACAGGGGTGCGTCTGCGGATGAGGGAGAAAAACTAAATGGGAAAGTGATTGTTAGAAAATGTTGGAAGGGTAGCATGGAGAAATGGATTTTTGCATTGTCAAATTTTGCATAGTTTTTGTCTAAAAATTACTGCTCCAAAATTCAATTTTTTTCTACAAAAGCCAAAAAAAAAAATGTGGCCCAAACAGGGGATAAAATTTAGTCACATATTGCACATTATTAGGTCACATTATTTATTGTCACAAATTGTTCGTATTATTGGTCACACTTACCAACAATGGGTGTTTTTCATTTCATTCACTCCATCCCTCCTCCACGTCCACCACCAAAAAAACACCTCTTGTCACCATCCCAGTGTAATAGTTGTTCGAATGAGGGCTACGGGGGTTTTCTGGAAAGGAATTCTTGAAATTTGGATAATCAACTCGAAATGATGTAACAGTAGAATCTACGTCAATACTTGAACTTACAAGTTCAATTTAAAACACGATAAATCATCAAGTAGAGTTAAATGAGAATCAATGGCACAAATAAGAAAGAAGACTTGTTGTAACAACATATACATTTGTCGTGATTTTGGGTACTAAGTTGCATTTTTCTATAGTATTATTTCAATCATTCCAATGCACAAATTAACCACAGGACCCAAGTGTAAAAAAAGAAATCAAACAATTTTCCTACCCTGATCTGAATGGAAGTTGATGCGAGCACATTAGCGTTACCTTTTTGCTTTTGTGAGCAAAAGTAAAACATCTTCTGGAGCAAGCTAAAAGAAAATAGAAAGAATTTTAGGAAATTCTCAATCTAGAATTTGAGAGCTGATTTTCCGATTGATGAAGACCCATAGCTGGCAAGATGCGGTGGTCATGCCATGGGTGTAGGTCCGTCCAGGTGGGTCCCATCGACGACGGTCGAATTCAAGATTTTTGAAATTCGCGATGCACGTTTAGAAACTGAGAGTTGCAACCCGCTGCGACACACGCCTTCTAATCGTCCTTCGCATCCACCTCAAGTAAGACCAGTTTAATGTATATTACCAATATTTGAGTTCAGTGGTGTAGCATTTTGGACGTATTCTCTCATTTTTTTTTTTTTTTTCCGTTTCCTGGAAAAAATACTCTTTTTTGGGATTTCACAGTTCACACAGTTTGACACTGCCTTCCTTTCAGTTCAGGCTTGAAAGTTTGAAGTAGACTATTTTTCCTTAAAAATTCAAGCTTAACTCTTGGATTATGCTTATAATTAATTTGGTTAATGCCAATTAGTTATTAAGTGAATAGTTAATTACTTAATTTCAATACTGGTCGGTGATATTTGAATATCCAATTTAGTTAAATTTTTAATTTGATTTCCAGTTGGTATCATGAATCCACTGACTCTTGAATTTCATAATTGTAATTTGAATGTTTAGTTAATGCTGCTGGACGATGAAAGTTACATTGTAATTAGATTTGCTTGACTATCAAGTTTAGTCATTACTTAATAAAGTTTGTTGGATAAATGAAGTTTGTTGTTAATTTAATTGCTTGTCCATTTAAACATGTGAAGCAACATTTTTTTTAATTATTGCTTGTGCTTTGAAGTTCCAATTAAGCTTGATGGTGAGGCTTTAACGTTTATTCAAAGTTTTTGACATTCTTGGTTAGGTTTTCTTCCTTCTTTAATTGAAGAAGTTGAGACATCATCTGATTTGCTTATTCTTTGAAAGTAAAGAAATAATTCCACAAATAAATGCTCATTTGTTCGGTAACCTCTGTTTTTAACATGTTAGAATTAGATTTAATAGTTAAAGTCCTGTTCATAATAGGACGGGACTGGAACTGAGTGGTATGGTTCCAGTTTTGTTTATGGAAACATTGATTCCATTTTCACAATTCCCACTGGGAATTGGAGAACTGGGACCAAACCGGACCATGCCTGCCTCTCTCTTTGCAATTTGGCATTAGTTTTCTTCACATGTATTAAAAACGGTGCTGTTCTATATTTGATGAGATTGCAATATTTTTCTTCAACTAGTTCATCTAATTGTTTCTTGCCCCTAGAAATTGATCTTTGTAGTTTTACAACTTGGGCTCCTGACGCTTATTTCTTCAATCATTTGCTGCTGACGACAATTACTATCAGAAGCTGATTGACTGTAGCCTCTTGGCTGCAGAATCAATGAATTCATACATCACTATTTCCAGTATCGGCCAAATAAATCATTGTAGACGTTCAGCAGAGGGAAATCTGAAATGGGGTCAGACAGAAATGGTAGTGAATCTGAGAGAAATCAGAAGGTGTTGCTTGGGATAGGGTTCTGGGTGCAGGGGTTGAGGTGCTTCCCATGGATGGGTGTCAACTTTTTCCTCAAGGATGGGATGAGAGTGGACCCCTCCACTCTCCAGATCCTGCAGAACTCTGCCAATCTGCCCATGGTTGCTAATCCTTTTTACGGCATCCTCTCTGATTCCTTCTACATATTTGGCCAACACCGTGTCCCTTACATCGCCCTAGGAAGTACTCTCCTCTTTTGATCTACTTATTTCTTAATTGAATGAGTAGGCTTTGAATAAATATGCTCAATTTCTTTTCGCTTCCTTACCAGGTCACTTGAATGTCCAAGTTTTAGGCCATTTGGTACATTTAATAACCTATACTCAAGGACTTTCTTTTCATTTCAGCAGTATACACCACTTCTTGTGTTTATGGAAGGCTATGCATGTTATCACAAGAACCCCTGAAGCACTTTATATAGTCGCCCATAATATTTGTGACGTGGCGGAAGTTCAATTCATTCTTTGAGTTTATCTTTTGTACATTTTGTTTTCTGTAATGGAAATCTCTACACACGTACTTTTAGGAAATGAAGTACACCTTACAAGAGTGTCATTCTATCATAGGTGGTAACAATCAAACAATAAGATATTATCAAATCTTTTATGTATACTGGCTTAATTTGTTAGCGATTGCAAATTCATTTAAATTTTTCCATTGCCAATGCCAATCCAAACTGTCAAGAATGGAATACATCATAATGTGTCTCTGTGTTTGGCAAATCACTTAAAGTCTACTCAGTATATCATCCTGTTATTATAGAGAATCTATATTATCTGAAGAGAGAGAGTGATACTAATGATTTCCCGTTATTCTTATATGTACGTAGCAGAAATTAAGCGAAAGGTTTTTCTACTGTTACTGCATAACACTTCATTGATTTGTTAAATACTTCACGCATGAATATTTGTTTTGTTGACCAACAAATTTAAATCTTGCTGCAGCATTTTTACAAGCAGTGTCATGGATAACTATTGGGCTTTTCGCCAAATCAGGCATCTCGTTACTTTCAATCACTATTTATCTGCTGCTACGGAATCTGGGTGCTTCAATAGTTGAAGTTGCCAATAATGCCATTGTTGCTGAGACTGGAAAACAACCTACCTCATCCAATGATGCCATTGTCACATTTCCGCTGTGACATGATGTTAAAACATTCGTTTATTGCCCACATTTCTTTCATTTTTTTTTTTTTTTGGAAATGTATTGAATTTTTAGAAGTTTCAGAATTTTGAATCTGAATTTTGTATGAATATTGTTGTTTCAGAATTTTGAATCTGAATTTTGTATCAATATTGTTACATTTTGGAGTACAATTAATATGAATATTGGAGTTGTTTGGTATTGTCATCTTCTATCTTATTTTGTGGTTGATTTGTGCAAATTACTGTAAAAATATGAAAAATTAAAAAGCATAAACAACAAGCAAAAAACGTTGTAACTTGTTTTTAGCAACGTTCAAAAAATATTGCAAAAAAATTATTAGCAACGTTCAAAAAACGTTGCAAAAAGGTTATTCGCAACATTCAAAAAACGTTGCAAAAAGGTTATGACAACATTCAAAAACGTTGTTGTATCTTTCTACATTTCGACAATATCGAGGTTTGCAACATACTCAAAAATGTTGCAAAAGGTTTTCGGTAACGTTTTTTGAACATTGCAAAAGACTGTTTTGTTGGAAAATTATTCAATTTGTCATGTGGGCCGCCATATGTAATTAGTTGTGTATAAAGGCTATCTTAAAGTTAAGCTCAAAATTAAAGTAATCTAATAAAGAATTAAGTAATTGAGCTTTGGACATCTAAATAAAGTGTGGGTCGGACTATATGTATAGAGACCGGATCCATTATGGTTTGTATTTGACGATTGGCCGAATACATATGGAATTATATATAGGATTATGATCTCCAATTCATATGTGAATTTCTCATTCTTTGTGTCATCCCATCAACACAAGAATATAAGAGAAAATATATTGAAGAGGAAAATTCATAAACCCACAATCGAAAATCAAGAAAAGGTCGGAGCAATTAAATTAAAGATCAAGATTCAAAACACAAATCAATGGATTAATGTATGTTCCGCGTTAGTTAATTTATTTGTGATTTGACGTGAAGATCTTGACGAATTTATAAGGTTTAAGTTTCATGAAAAGTTTCAACAAGTGGTATCAGAACTAACTCTACGTTAAACAATTGAGATTCAAGAAATAATGTTAGGGTTGAAATTCATAATTGAGAATACTTAATTTTGAGATGTGAATTTGACTGTTCATAAACACTCAACCACTTTTTAGCTTTACCAAACAAGTAATTAGTAATATGAAGGTTCCAGTTCAGGGGCGAATCCAGGATTTTGAG
>CAIGRP010108886.1:0-13767 GCA_903798385.1 Fraxinus cuspidata | reverse complement strand
TTTTGCTTGAGGGGACTTAGTACTTTGATCGATGGCTAGTAGCAATCTAAAAATGACTATTATTGATAGAAATACTTTTTGGGCATTGAAACACATCTGAGCCGCATTCAAAAGCTTCGCCTAATTTTTCTAGAAGTAGCATAGAATTAAAGCGCTCTGTCTGTCTGTCGATTTTAGGTGAAAACTAAAATTTATGCTCAGATTGAAACCAAGAAGTTTGAACAATTCGGTCCAAAATATGCCAGTAAGTCGAGGATCTCAATCACTGACGATGTCCATTGGCAGTCCCCAGTATTTGACAATATGTTTGAAGAAGAGTTGAGCTATCTCTTCGGTTGATATATACTTAGGCGCTGCGATGAAAGTTGCATATTTTGATAGACTGTCTACCACGACGAGCATAGTGCCAAAATCTCCACCTTTTGGCAATCCAACAATGTAGTCCATCGACACACTCTCGAATGGTCTCGTTAGGATGGAAAGGGGCTTCAGGAAGCCTGCCTTTTTATGATGATCCGCCTTATCTTGCTGACAAACAAGACANTCCCCAGTATTTGACAATATGTTTGAAGAAGAGTTGAGCTATCTCTTCGGTTGATATATACTTAGGCGCTGCGATGAAAGTTGCATATTTTGATAGACTGTCTACCACGACGAGCATAGTGCCAAAATCTCCACCTTTTGGCAATCCAACAATGTAGTCCATCGACACACTCTCGAATGGTCTCGTTAGGATGGAAAGGGGCTTCAGGAAGCCTGCCTTTTTATGATGATCCGCCTTATCTTGCTGAAAAACAAGACAAGTTTTCACATAAGTTGCAATATTGTCTCACATTTGAGGCTAGTAGTATGAAAGTTGTAATAGTGTAGAAGTGTGTTCCTCTCCGGGATGCCCTGCCCAATTGTGTCATGGCATTCTATGATTAGTGATTTTCTCAAATCTCCGTCCTTCCAGACATATAGGTTGTCTCCCTTAGTCTTCACTAGACCCCCATCGAGCCAAAACTATCGAGTTTTGCCCTGCTTGATGAGCTCGNCTTCTTAGATCTCCGCCCTTCGGGACATAAAGGCGGTCTCCTTTTGTCTTCACTAGACCCCCATCGAGCCAAAACTGTCGAGTTTTGCCCTGCTTAATGAGGTCGACCAAATATTGAGTAGCCGGGTCCTTATCCAAAAGCGCCCGAATTTGGTCCCTTGTGTTTGTGGTCACCGTGCTCCCTGTAAGAGCAGCCATGGAGCAAATGGTGGCCAAGTCGGCCCGACGACTAAGAGCATCGGCAACATGATCACTAGATCCCGGACGATACTCTAGCATAAAATTGAACTCTAAAAGAAGTTCCAGAGACATAAAATGACTAACTACAGTGTTATCTGTCTTCACAATAAATGGAAACCCAAGCAAATAGTGACGCTATCCCCTAAGGCAATAGACTATTGCCAACAACTCCTTTTCGTGTGCCGAGTAACGACGTTTTGCTTGATTCAGTTTTTGGCTCTCATACGCTACCGGATGTTGTTGTATAAGAAATCCACAAAGTGCAAAATCTGATGCATATGTATGAACTTCAAACGGTTTGGTCATATCTGGTAAGGCTAACACCAGGTTCGTCCACATAGACTTATTCAACTTTTCGAAAGCATTTTGGCATTGGGATGACCAGTCCCAATCCTTATCCTTTTTTGTCAACTCGGTAAGCGGTAATGCAATTTATGAGTACTCTTTCACAAACCTCGGTATTAATTGCATAACCCGAGAAATGAACGCACATCGTGGACATTCTTTGGTGGTTGCCAATCTCTAATGGCTGTAACTTTCTTTGAATCCATGAGTATTTTGTCTTGTTCGATTATGTGACCCAAGAATTTCCTCCAATGTCTCGCTATAAATGAATATGTCATCCAGGTACACCATTACAAAATCGTCCAAGAAATCGTGAAGTACTTAGTTCATCTTTGTACAAAACGTTGATGGAGCGTTTATTAAGCCAAAAGATATCACTTTAAATTCAAAGGCTCCGTATATTGTTACCACCATATTTTTTGTTTCATCTCCCTCTTTGATCTGAACTTGCCAGTATCCGGACCTGAGATCAATCTTTGTCTAGTATCTAGCCCGGCTCAGTCAGTCGAAGCAATCGACGACCAATGAAATATGATAACTATTCTGTATAGTGATCTTATTTAAGGCTCGATAGTCGTAGTACATTCTAAGAGAACCATCGGTCTTTTTCTAAAATAACATCGGAGCTCCATGTAGTGACTTCGCCGGCACGATAATCCATTTTCCAACATTTCTCCCAATTGTTTTTGAAGCTCTTCAAGCTCTGGCTGAGATATACAGCAGGGTGCCCTGGCGGAGGTTTGGCACCCGGAATATGTTCAATCTCATGATCGATTGCCCTCCTTGGTGGCAATTTCTTTGGTAACTCATCCGACACGATATCCTCAAATTCCTTGATAAGCCTTCTCACAGGTTTTGGAATAAGACCAATCCGCCTTCTCAATCTCCTCTAATCGAAGAGTATACAAAAATGAGGGTTCATTCCTTTTGAAACCCTTACCAAATTGCATTGTCGAGATGCTCTTCTCGCATATCTTCCCTGCTTGGGTAGTAATGATACACGGTTTACTACACGTCATCATTAATAAATCGACATATGGCAACACTACTGTCTTTGTNGGTTCATTCCTTTTGAAACCCTTACGAAATTCCATAGCCGAAATACTCTTTTTGCATGTCCTCCCAGTGTGGGTAGTAATGACGCACGATTTACTACCCATCACTATTAATGAATCGACATATAGTAGCACTGCTGTCTTTGTATCCCAAGAAAATTTCAATCCCAGAATGAGCTTGAAATCATCCATCTGAACTGCCAACAAATTTGTCCTTCCTTCGAAAGGACCTGCTTTAATTGACACAGATTTCGCTACTCCCGCTATTGCTTGAGCAGCGGAGTTGATTGCTTTGACTTTCCCATTACCTCTTTCCAGAACAAGTCCAAGCCTCTCTACTTCGGTACTTGCGTGGTAGTTGTGGGTAGCGCCAGTATCTACCATAGTCCTGATTAGCTTTCCATTGATCTTCACATCAATGTACATTAAATGCGAGCCTTCAATTCTTCTGTCCTTACTTCTTTCGAGGGGACGTCATCCTTTTTAGTAGCCTGGTGCAATAATGTATTGCATCGATGTGAGAATGCACCAACTACATCCTCATCCTCTTCCGAATCGGTTTCACTCTGACAGCTAGCTTGTGGGACATCTTGCTTGGAGCTCATTCCGCCGCCCGCTAGTTGACAGTATGCATTCACCATCCGTTTCTTAGCTTGTGGGACATCTTGCTTTAAACTCATTCCGCCGCTCACTAGTTGACAATATGCATTCACCATCTGTTTTTAGAGGACACTCCGCCACCCGATGGGATCCTTCACATTAAAAAAACACATCAATTAAGGAGTGGCATCAGATCTGCCCTCTGTTACTTTTCCTTTATTCCAGTTGTTACTACTGCTACTGTTATAGTTTCCTTGACGACTGTTTTGATAGTTTCCATGCATGTTACTCGGGCAGGTGCCTTGATAGGCTCCTCCTTTATTATGTGAGTAATGTTCTTCCCCATTTGAGTTCGAGCTGGGTTTGTAAGTTCTCGACTTCTTTTGCATCACGTGCCCCTCCGTAGGTACACGATTCCATAATTTTGAGCCAAAGAACATACTCTCATGTGGGGGCTTGCCCGTTACCAACCGCGTGTTGAAGTACAAGAAATTGAGCTCTCAACGCTTCTAATTCATCCTTTAGATCAGGAATGATTGCAACGGCTTCAGACATTGTTCTGCAAGCCCTTTGGCTTTCATCCAGTTGGATGTGTAATTTATGAATTTCCGTCTCTGTGTCCTCGAATTTTTCTTCGAGGCCCTCCATGGCATAGCACAACCCAGTAGTTGTCTCATCAAGCGCATTCACGCGTTGTTTCGTAGTCCTCTTTTTAGGATATACCACTTCTATGGTGTTTGATGTAATTAAATACATTATTTTCTTATCGAGGGTCATGGGCCGCAGCTCTGATATCAACTTTCACGGGGTACCTTTATTCTTTGCACAAAAATGGACATCGTGCAGCAGTATAGACTTCCTTCCGCATTTTCTTGGTCGTTTCAGGACGAAAGAAAATCTGATTACAATTTGTAGAAAGCTAGTAATATAAAATTGAGATGCATTGAAAATAACTTGATCATTGATTGCTTGAAAGCTAGAAATTACTATTGATGAAAGCAAGAAATTACAATGGCTAGTGCATGGGGCGAACACTAGAAAGTTTGAAAGATGTTTGAAAGACTAATACCCCCTATAATAGAGTTCTGAACAAAAACCTAAGTGACGGCAGTAGACATCAAAATGCCGAGGAATCATACTAAAATTTTCTAATTTCCAACTATTTTACAAATGAAATATACTTGAAAGATAGAAATTACAATTGATGAAAGAAGTAAACTACAAAGTTTAATGCAGGGGGCGAACACTAGAAAGCTTGAAAGATGTTTGAAAGACTAATACCCCCTATAATAGCATTCGGAACAAAAACATAAGTGATAGGAATAGACGTTTAAATGATGAAGAATCATACTAAACTTTTCAATATCACATCTATTATACAGTTGAAATAAACTATTATAATGGAAAGGAAATTACAACTCAAACTAGACCAATATTTACAATGTTCGTTCGAAGTTGGGCAAACTGCGACTGCGATTGAGTCAAGGGGCTTAAACAAAGTTGCGATTCTTGACACAAAGTCTGAAAAGTGGTCTGCCACTTACCTACAAATCTGAAATTATTAATCAGAAGAAAATGATGTTTATATATGTAACGGTCAAATTTATAATTGAAATTAACTTTTAAGCACCACCAGACAGGCGCTTTATTTTTTACATTTCAGTCTATTTTAACATTATTTTTTTGGTTCTGCACACGAGAAGGTATGTGACGTGAAATCATATTTTTAAAAAATATTTGGGACATTTATTACAATTTTCTCTAATTGAAAGTAGATAAAAAAATTTAAAATATCATTAATTGTCTTATGCTATTAGTGTTAGTTTGTCAAAGTAATTTAAAAGGTTCCGATGGTCACAAAATCAAATGTGGATGCTAATAAGTGAATTTTTGTGCATTTATTCAAGTCATATTACTAAGTTTTTGTGTCATTTTGGCATTAGATTTTACCTAACTTGGGTTAATTTTATTTTATTTCAATTTTGGATCCTTTCTAAGCAACTAGAAAAGAAAGAGGGATTAATCAGCTTATGGATGGAAGTTTGTGGACTAATATACATTTGAGTAAAAGTTGACATACTAAAATCGAAGTAAGTTAATGTGGAGGACCAAGATGGAATAAAAATGAAGAAAATGGCTAAAAGGAAAATTCTTAAAGTTTTATAACTTGACAGCCGCTTGACCTTAAACTTCAATTACATGGGCTAACTCGTAAGCCTGGGCGCCCTTCCTGGCCAAGTCGAAAAAAAAAAATGTTTCCTTCATAATTCAATTCCAACAAGAAAACTTCCGTTTTTGGTTATGATATGCACGATTTTTGGAGATCTTTTGGGACTCTTTAAAGTGATATAAATATCAACTTTCAAAAAATAATTAGGGCGTGGATAATTAATTGTAGAAGGAGGCAAAGAACACATCAAAATCAAATTCAAGAAGTTTAAGATTGAATTCAAGAATTTTCGGGTGATGAACAACTATTATATCTTTTGGTTTATTTTCATAACACATTAGACTAGTTTTCTTTGTGCTAAGAGAACAATGAATGATGAAATATGAATTTTTAATCTTAAATTTTACATACTTGACATTGAAAATACGTTTTTGGATATTAAATAGTTTATATGATTTTCTTTTCTCCACAATTATTGTGTACGCTAGTTGTGTAAATGTGGTGGTCTATTTTATGTATTTGAAAGAAGGAAAATATGTTCGATATACATAAATTATCATATGATCCGATAGGAGATAGAAATATACCGTTATACTTTATGTGAATTTTTAAGTGTTCATAAAAAAATTATGCACTTTTGTATGTTCACATCCGTCATAGAAATATAGTCGGATTATATATGAGTGTATGTTTAACATTGCTCGAGAGAGATTGTTAAATAAAATAAGAACATTGATTTGCCAAAATTCAATCGTATTGTCAAAGTGTAGAACTAATGTTAAAAATGATTACTGCATGAAAATTCGAAATCCTGATGGGTTTGTTATCTATTAAATACATCAATTTGCATTCAGTATAATTTGCATTTTGTTTAATTAATTTACTTATAATTGTATATGTAAATTAATTTATTCATAATTTTGTCACAAACAAATACATCATATTATTCTTGTTTCGGTTAAGGTCGTGATAATTAAAATTGAACTAATCAATATCTGTGAGACTATATTTGGACTCAAAATTCACTTTATTACTTATTAACGAACTGTACACTTGCGGTGGTAATTCAAGATATATTTTTGTTACATATGTGAAAAGAACTGAAGAAAGGAATGCGGGAAAATATAAACAAATAATATGTTGTCTTCGATAAAAAAAAAAAAGAGAGGAATCATGTAATTGATCTCAAATTAGTGTTTCTCAAGTAATTTATTTTTTTATAGTTTTCTTGTAAGATGTCTCCTACTCCCTATGAGGATTAATACCATTACAAATTATGATTTAAGCCTTATACCATTTAGAACTATAATAGTGATAGTTATAAAATGTTTTTAAAAACTTGAAAACTCCCATTTCAAAAACAACGTCCAATTATGCCAATGACTCGAATTTACCACGAGATTAGGTTTGACTTTGAGCTTGGCGGCTTTCAACAGCCACCAACAAATTGAATAATAATCACGAAACACCAAAGGAATTTGAAACATATCAAGACAAGAGAAGCCTCCAATTTGACTGCAGATGAATATGGTATGACTGTACTTCGAATTTTTACGAAGCTCCCCATTAATGTAGATCTTTTAACTCGATTGCGTAAATATGATTTATGTTACTACTAATAATATAGATGAATACGCTAATATGCATTTGGTTTTCAAGCTACCAAGCTTTATAAACTCGAAGATACAATAGATTATAGTTTTGAAGTATACTTTTTTTATATAGTATATTTTATGAAAAGTGATTTTTGTTGGAGAATGTGTGACTAAAATGTAAGAAAGTTATGACTTCACGTACAGAGTTGTTTTATCGAGAGAACATGTGATTGGAAATAAATTTGTCTACCAAATAGGGACTAAAAACCTAAGATGAAGACACGTTGACCTTGAGTTAGAGAGAAGCACTAAGCACTTCACGGGACATTTATTCCAAATTGAGTTTTATGTTTTTAATTCTAAGCGAGGACATCGTAGTCTGTTTGAATTTGACTTTTAACTGTCAAATTAAAACTTTCTGTGACGCAAAGACTCAATCTCAAATTGTTAATAGATTGGAAAGTTAAAACTTAACTTTTAAAAGTTATGTAGTCGTTTTCACACTACATGAAAAGGTAGGGAACTAGCTCTTTACCCTTATTACATTGTTATTTAAATTTAGATGTATATTTTAAAAGATCAAAATTGTTACGAGAAGTAACATAAGAGAGACTTATTTCATTGTTATTTGATGTGAAGTAACACCCTTACTTATATATTTTTCAAAAATTATGAAAGTTTTTAATGTAAGTATACTTTTTATAAGGCATCTATCTCCAACGAGGGGTCAAATTATGTAAAACCCTCTCCAATGAGGGCTCAAATATAGTGTAATGAATAGTAATAAGTAATAATTATTTCAACAATAAATTAAAATTGTTCATTAAAAAGTCAAAAGTTACAAATTTGATAATTAATAAATTGGCACTAGAACAACATAAATATATTAAAAACATAAATTAAAGTACAATACAATATTTGACGTACATCATTGGAGATGGTCCCAGTATATTATTATAGATAAAAATATAATGCACAAAAATTCCCGTACGCAATATCTATGCTGAAGAAGTGTTCCAACTATTTGTGAGTGCCTGAACTAGGATACTGAAATAAAGGAACTTGACTTGGGACTAATTCAAGGAGCGTTTCTAAGGAAATTCTTCAGTGAGACTTTGAAGAGCAAGAATGATTCTGAGCTTTTTACGAGTCAAGTTGAGAGCATGATGCTCACAAAATAGTTGAGCAAAAGTTTGACGACCTAGATCCTGTCTGGCAACAATTTCTTTAGTGTGAGAAGCCATTTGTTTTTATCGTTAGCTGGACAGTAGTGGGTCTTCCTGTGAGAAGCAAGGGAAAAAAAAATGCTCCAACAGGACAACAACACTGCAATGATCCAATTTTTCATTTTTATCTCGATTAAAATTTCTTCTAGACAAAGGCCTATTAACTTTCACTCGTATTTGTTGACACTAAGCCCCTATTTGACCCAGTCTATTTTTTTTCAAACTCATTCTCAACCACACAATTTTATAATAAAATAATTTTTCATGTAAACCGAAAACTTTTTTCCATTTCTAACCACTCATTTTCTCAAAAAAATAACTATTGCAAAACTCTTTTTTTCCCCCCTTAAAAAATGAATCTCAAACACACTCTAAAGACGAGAAAGTTGGAAAAACTTGAGCATGCCTTGAAAGCAAATATTTGTTTGACATGTATTAGTTAATGAAGTCAAACAATGCGAGGGTTTGCGATGTAAGAGTAACAAGAATATGAATTTTGTTCAAAAAGTTAAGTCTTTGTTGAAGAGTAAGAAAATGTAAAGGTCTCCCGTTTTCTGTTTTCGATTTTCCAAAATAGTGAAAACGCGATCTATTTTCCATTTTCGAAAATATGTTTTTGAAAACAAGTTAAAAATTTACAAAGAAAGCCCAAAACAATAAATTTGTCATTGCTTTCAGTTATAATCAAATCAAAATTTTCAAAACGTGATTTTGGTGTTTTCAAAACAATTTTCAAAATGCCAAAAAGAACACACTTTTTGTGTTTTTTGCATTTTAAATTCATTTTGAGTTTTGTGTTTTGAGTGCACATTTTGAGATTACTGAAAATGTGTTCTTTTTGGCATTCTGAAAAATTGTTTTGAAAATAACCAAAACGCATTTTGAAAATATTGACTTGATTAAATTGAAAACACCAAAAACCACAAATTTGCCGTTTTGGGTATTTTTTATAAAAAATTTTAACTTGTTTTGAAAAACGCGTTTTCTAAAATAGAAAAGATAACGAGTTTTCACTGTTTTAAAAAATAAAAAACAGAAACGATTTGAAAATGGTAAAACAAAAAATTAAAAAACACATTTGATATGAAATTTTGAAAAATTATTTTATTACATTTGATGATTTAGTCTAAAAAGAACAATTTTATGTAAATATATTATCAAGTATTATATAAATTTTAAAGTTAGTGAATCTTATAATATTTTTCTCACTAAAAAATTAAAATTAAAATAGTAAATTAATGTCAAAATATAGGAAATAAATATAAAAAATATTACGTGGACTTAAAATATTTTTGCCTGTGTTCACTTAAAATTTTTTTCAATTTTTTTATGTATATAATCATTAAGAGTTATAACTATTTTTATTTTTTTAGAAATTTTTATAATCATTATTTTATCAGAATTTTAATTTTAATTTTTTAAAATTATGTATATTTTTAGAATTTTAGAATTTAGTTTTTTCAAAATTTTATTTTTTAGAATCTATCAATTTTATTTTTCGAATTTAACTTTTTGAATTTATTTTTGTATAATTTTTGTAATTTTATTTGTTAGGATTTTATATTTATATTTTTAAAATTTTATAATATAAAATTTTATTTAAATAAAAGTTTATTTAAACGTTTGTTTTCAATATTTTGAATGTTTTCAAAATATTTAAGGATAACACTCAAAATGTCAAAAATACGTTTTGAGTTTTATGTTATAAACTTCTTCTTGTTTTTTAAAATGTATTTTCAAAAATAATAGACTATACACGATTCTAGTGTTTTGTAAAATTGAAAACGATTTAAAAACAACAAATCAAACGCATCATAAATTTTTGAGTTTTTTACAGTATTTTGAAAATTATATATTTTTCTAGTATTTTTCAGATTACTTTTTGGCATAATATTATAAATTCACACGGTCACGACAATGTGAAACTCGGCCTAGTACACTTCGGCGCGACCCAACAAAGGCAGACGGCCACATAAATAGTACCAGACCTGGGCCTATCAGTTGGGTGACTGATTAGGGCCCTCAAAATCAAGGCCCAATCTATTTTTATTCTAGAAGTTGGCCCACCATACGTTATGCATAACGCAACTAGGGTTGGCAAAAAAAAACCCAACCCAACCCAACCCGAAAGAGGAAAAAAAAACCCGCCCCGAACGGATTGGCGGGAATAATAATAAAAACAATATAATTAACTATAAAAAATAATAAATTAACTGAAAAAAAAAAAAAACGGAGCGGAAAACGAGGCAAACCAGCGCCTCGAACCCGCCCTGTCTAAGGCGGGGCAGGGCGCGAGGTGGGGTGGGCGGGGCAGGGATGCCCCGCCCCATTGCCAACCCTAAATGCAACTACCACATCAAGAATTGATGGATGATAAATAAATCAGAACATGGCATCCCGCTGTGTCTCTCGTCTACATGCTGCTCTTCGACTCTTGGTGACACTGACCGACTGACTTCTCTTCCGTCATTGAGCTTATTGAGGGTATTTAAGTTGAATTTTTAATTTTTGTTTTTTTTGTATAACCTTCTCCAATTTAAATGTTTTACTTAAACCCTAAAATTTTCTCAACCAAACAAGATTTTGACAAGTGGATGGTTGACTTAGGAAAGTAAAGTAACATCAGATTAGTCTATTTAGAATCATGACCATGATGCGAGGTATGCTTTGGCATGGATGTAAGCTTTTACGAACATGCTTGTTGTATTTCAAGCATTTGCCTTGTCTGTTAATTTGGGGCTCAAGGTCTGGGCATAAATTTAACATTACAAATAGCCAATCGAGACAGATCTACATATGTAGTGTACTCGAGCAGCTGCTTGAGTATCTAGGCTAGCTGAGATTGTTTGTCATGATTATTGAATTATGATGGTATCAATCATTAATTTAGGTTTTTGGGAATGTTTTTAGAATGTGAGGGTCTATTCTTTTTACCATTTTCAAACTGTTTTCTGTTTTCGATTTTTCAAAACAGTAAAAACGCGTTCTCTTCCCCATTTTCAAAAACTCGTTTTTGAAAGCAAATTAAAAATTTACAAAGAAAACACAAAACGACAAATTTGTCGTTTTGAGTGTTTTCAGTTATAATCAAGTCAAAATTTTCATTTTGGGTCTTTTCAAAACAATTTTTCAAAATGTCAAAAAGAACACATTTTCAACAATCTTAAAATGGACACTCAAAACACAAAACTCAAAATGAATTCAAAACTCAAAATGCAAAACTGAAATACAAAGAGAACGGCCCCTAAATTTTTAGGTTGTATTTTTTTTTTTTCATTTGTCTGCTCAGAGTTTTAGAGTTCTGGAGTTATGTGTTGTAGATTTTGGCATTTATATGTATCCATATTGTAGAGAGGAGATTATGCATTCTTGATAGGATTTCACGTTTAAAAAAAGAATAAGCCTTAAGTGAAGAGAGGTTAGAAGCAAAGTATAAATTAAGTTGTATCATTATTGTTGTTATTTTCTTATATGATGACTAGAATAATAATGGATTTTTTGTGGACTTACGCTTAAGAGAATAATTAAAGATACAAGGATTGATGTATTTTGGGTTATACTATGTACATTCTCGCTTGAACTTCAATTACTATTGCAAACTATAGCAATTTATACCTCCAAGGAATCTATAGTCCCGATGGAATATACACAACAAAGACGAGGAAAGGTAGAGATTTCAATCAAATGAAATGGTGTTACACAGCAGCTATAAAGGCCATCATTTGATCCATTACAAAATATTTTTTTACCAACTACTCTACCTACTACAACTCAACCATAATTGGCTGCGTACTTGATTGCTTTAGGTCCTATCTTGCCTAAGTTATAATATATAACTTAGGCTACAATTGAGTACAAAATACTTAGGACAAACCATAACAAAAAACTAATGTTTGTTGACAACAAAAGTGTCACACGGTTCAACACTCCTCATTGACACTTTTTGTTGGAAACACGAAGACATTCTCTTAGGGTCCGTTTGATTGAAAAGATTGCCTAAAAATTGTTTTACCGTGAATTCTAATTAATTGTGTTTGATTGGTATAATTTTCCACCTGGAAAATTTTGAAAGTTTGGTGTCCGTTTGACCTTTTTTATGAAAATTGTCCATAAAAGTGATAATTTTTTCTACCATTTGGTCTAGAATTTATTCCAATTGTCAAAAAAAAAGAATAATAATAAATTTAAAAAAATTATCATACCGAATACCATTCGTTTTGCTTTGTTTTGCATGGAAATTTTTTATTAAAGGGAAAAATTTTTTTTACCGTTGTTGATAGAATTTTTTTCAATTGCCAAAAAAAATAATAATAATAAAAATGGAAAACCAATTCCCACGTATTCCCATTTTTCCAAGAAAGTGGCACGTGAGAGTAAAAATGGGGAAAACAAATTGCTTAGAAAAAAAAACTATCAAACACTCAAAAAGTAGAAGTTGGAACTCTCCATTTTCCATGAAAAATAATGGTGAATCAAACATAGCCTTAGTGTTTCAAATCTTTCCTTAGGCAATGCTTTGGTGAAAATATCAGCAACTTGTTCATCATAAATGCAGTGCTTAAATTCTACCTCATTCATTTCTTGAGCTTCCCTAATGAAATGGTACTTGACTTTATGTGTTTTGTCTTCCCATGGAACACTGGATTCATCACCATAGCCACACCAGATTGATTGTCACAAAGAATGGTAATGTCTCAGTTTGCTGGTGCCTCAAATCCTTCAGAATTTTTTTCAGCCATATTGCTTGATTGGTTGCCTCTGTTGCTGCTATATATTCTGTTTCATCAGTGGATTGCGCCACCGTCTTTTGTTTAATTGAATTCCAGTAAACAAGGCTTGAACCAGCAAAAGGCATAGCCTGAAGTACTCTTCATGTCATCGACAAAACCAGCCCAATCACTATCAGTAAAGCCAATCAAAAATAGAGTTTCTTATCTCTTGAAACTGATTCCATAATCTTATGTTCCTCTGATGTACCTCAACACTCTTTTTGCAGCTTGGAAGTGAATTTCACCTGGCTCTTGCCTGAATCTAGATAGCATGTTAACAGCAAATATTACATCTGGTCTTGTGGCAGTAAGATAAAGCAAGCATCCAACCAAGCTCCTATATATCTTTTCATCAGTTTTCTTTGTACCATCATCCTTCATCAGTTTTGAATTTTGAACTAAATGAGTATTAACTGATTTACAATTCTCCATATTAAACCTCTTTAGCATATCTCATTTGGCAAACAAAAATACCATCCTCTATTTGATCAATCTCCATTCCAAGAAAGTATTTCATTTCTCCTAAGTTCGTCATCTCAAAAACCTTCTTTAATTCATCCTTTACCTCTTCAATTGAGGCTGCAATGCTTCATGTGATTAGAAGGTCATCTGCATAGAGTGAAATGATAAGCAAGTCCTCCTCCAATGGTTTGATATATAGTGTTTGTTCATTAACACTCTTGATGAAACCAAGGCTGCAGAGATAACTGTCAATTCTGCTATACCAACTC